>JAMZAV010004005.1:0-57918 GCA_024449915.1 Sweltsa coloradensis | reverse complement strand
ATGTATGCAACTCATTAGTTAGTGCTTCTATCTATTATTTAAAGAAGATAAACAATTATCATGTTTTTTGGGAGGGGCGGGGATTGGGAAGACAGTGTCGCATTGCAAAAAAGGGCGAATGAGATCATTAGAGGAAAATATTACAAAACATTAATGGTGACTCGAGAAATCATATTAAATAAAATACGGCCATTTAAGAAACAACGAGTTCAATTTATAG
This sequence comes from Sweltsa coloradensis, assembly GCA_024449915.1. Lineage (NCBI taxonomy): Eukaryota > Metazoa > Arthropoda > Insecta > Plecoptera > Chloroperlidae > Sweltsa > Sweltsa coloradensis. Next base: position 57,698 of record JAMZAV010004005.1, on the reverse strand, counting down.
ATGGAAGGAGACACTAGGGGCGAAATATCACTAGCCCTCCAACATATTAAAATAATTATATTTTTTTATGCGTTTCATTTTAAAACGATGTATATATAACCTTGAAAAAATTATTCTAATAGTTATTAACATTTCCGCGGATACTTTTATGAAAGTTGATTGATGCAACAATGTCAGTATAGCCACATCCAGGGGCCCGTAATACTACCTGTAAAAAAAAAAAATCCTGTTTAGGATCTACCAACTCAGTCACACAACTAATTTGATGTGAAAACATTGAATTTAAAGAACAAGCCTACCCTGTAGGCGCTGACACCATCGCCACAGGCATAGTAGGGAAGAAAGGGAGGGGAAGGGGTTATCACTTTGTGGACGTCATCGTCTTTATCATCGTTCTGGTTGTCATCGTCTTTGTCATCGTTCTGGTTGTCATGGGGTGGTCGTCAAGGGGCCAAGAGAAGGGGGGGGGGAAGTGGTCCACTCTTGACCTAGCTCGTCTCTAGTTTCGGAAAAGAAAATACTTACGTACTTACAAGCTGGTATTTGTGAAATGAACTTTTGACTCTAACTAAAATTTTAAGTTCAGCAGAGAAGTGCTCCCTGGGTCCACACAAGGACTTTCTAACGAACATTGTTGTTATTTCAACTAACACTCTTATAAAAACCACCTCCATACGTACCTCAACCTTATGCGTCTGAAGATGCCGTGTCACAGGTGATGAAACTTGCAATAGCAGTGGCAGTAGCTGCTACAACCAAATACAAAAATTTGTAAAAAAAAAACGGCAGCCAAGCTCTCCTTCAAAAGTCTTCGGCTGTGAATGCTGTGAGATATAGAAGTTGAGCCAAGCTTTTTATTCTTTCTCCCTAGTTTCGCTTTTAAAATAAGTAAGATCATTTCGCCTGTTGACGAGCGCCAAGCCAACGATTTTTGTGGTAAAAAAGTAAAATTTTTAAACTCGAAATCATAAAAAAAATTCTTGGCCATGAACCAAATTCAATGGCCAAGCCATTTTTTTATGATTTCGAGTTTAAAAATTTTACTTTTTTACCACAAAAATCGTTGGCTTGGCGCTCGTCAACAGGCGAAATGATCTTACTTATTTTAAAAGCGAAACTAGGGAAAGAATAAAAAGCTTGGCTCAACTTCTATATCTCACAGCATTCACAGCCGAAGACTTTTGAAGGAGAGCTTGGCTGCCGTTTTTTTTACAATTTTTTTTTATTTGGTTGGATATTACATCTTTTTGTTGTTCGTTCGCTATCAAGGTGTGAATGATTAAATTTGTTGAGTTCAAAGTTGTTTTTTAACATTTTTGGGCCCACGGTCCCCCCAAAGATACCCCTCAAATAAATAAATAAATAAATACATTTTTATTTACAGACTACCCACTCAGTTATATAACAGATTTTCAGTGGGGGACTTTAAATCAAAGCGACCAAGCCAACCCTGCAGGCCCCGACGCAATCGACGAGTGAGCGATAACCAACCAAAGATCGATATTTTTAATAGGAAATATATCAATCAGTGGTATGGACAGTGCGAACACCCGCGGATCAACGCCAGAATCAACAAGGCCGATTCAGAACAACTCTGAAATTTATTATGTGCTTCGTTGCTAGGACGGCTCCAAAGTCACCGTTTACAAACTCCTAAGACAAGAACTGATAGACTTAAGTCCAAATCAGAAGTAAAAAAACTTCTGACTTTAGCGGGAATCGAACCCTGGCCCTTTTGCATTGGAAGCAGATACGCTAACAACAAGACCAACGCACTAGCAAATAGATATTTATAATGGTTAAGAGCATGTTTAATTTCAAGCTTGTATACAAATAACTACGCCTTACGTAGTCTTCTGTAAAACCATCACCTTCTTTGCGGATGACCTTGAGGTGTGGAACCCTCTTCATAAGTCGTATACTTCTCCGTAGTAAGCAATCACAACGCAACAGCAGAAGACGGCTAACGGGGTGGCAAACAGGCTCACAATCAAGATAACGTAGTCTTCTTTATGTTTCATAACCTTAGAAATCCCCTGGGCAAGTTTAGCTAACGTTATCAAGAAAACGACTATTGGCCAGGTTAACAGTAGACCGGGCATCTTTACGAACACGCCGAGGAGGAGCAAGAAGGTGACGATGCATAGGTAGGTACCACATGTGAGATGTATGGCCCCTTCTTTGTTCTGAAACAACAAGAACAACAAATTATTATTAATGAAACTTTTAGAGCAGGTGAGGTTAATAATGTGATGAATTAGTTGGACTATACACTGCTCGTTTAAGTAAAGGAAAACTATGTAGGTAACGATATTTCGAAGACTATTCAGTCCTCTTCAACTGGTTCAATGACGTGTCAAAAATAAAAAACTATGTGGGTAACGATATTTCGCAGACTATTCAGTCATCTTCAACTGGTTTAATGTCCTCTTCAACTGGTTTAATGACACGTCATTAAACCAGTTGAAGAGGACTGAGTAGTCTTCGAAATATCGTTACCCACATAGTTTTTTTTTCTTGACACGTCATTGAACCAGTTGAAGAGGACTGAATAGTCTTCGAAATATCGTTACCTACATAGTTTTTCTTTATTTAAACGAGCAGTGTATAGTCCAACTAATTCATCACATTATTAACAACATTATTATGTCATAGGGAGACTTGAGACACCATCTAACACGACGATGTGACAGATTCCACATATGAGATGTGTGGCCCCTTCTTTTTTCTGAAATAAAAAGAACAACAAAGTATTATGTCAAAGGGCGACAAGAGACACTACATCTACCACGACCTTCAAACTTCAAGTTCACTTCACCCAAATTCACAGGAAATTAAAGTTTGTAAGACAATAATGTGCTCCGAACATTACATTGAAATCGGGTATGCTGTTTGTTCCGTGTCATGATTGTGTTGAGTACCCGGGAACAATGTTGCGTTTAAATTAATTGATAAGTAAGGTATGAAAAGGATTTGAATTTAGTTTGTAAAGGGCAAGTCAACTGTTGGACTTAAATTTGCCACTCTTGGATAGGCTAGGGGGGAAATACCAAGCCTTAGGTAGGGGGAGGAAAGGGAATGTTACCGGGTACTTAAAACATGACTCGCCAACTCGTCTAACAACGTCTTTTGCGTTTTCCTAGTAACAAAATAATTATCAAAACAAAATATTATGTTACAATAAAGAACCTTGGTTTAAAATTAGTTGTATCTCCTAATGTGAAGCAACAAATCAAAAAATATTCTGGTATTTGATCACAATATGATGCAATGTTATCAAATTTTAGGATTTTGTTGTTCACATATTTTCGATTTCGGAAGTGTTTTCGACAACCAAATAGCAGACGGAGTCGCAAGATTCGTTGATTCTAACGATTCTCGGAAGACATTGAAAAATTCAACCAAACCACGCGGATTCAGCGTCGAGTCTCACCCTCCCCTTAACACCGGAAAGGTGCGGGGCGGCGAGGTAACATTAATCTCTAGTTGCCACAAAAGTAAGACTTTCCAAAGAGAAACATTTATTCGATTGCACACAATACCGAAAACTGTCTTAGTTGAGTGATTTCGACAATTCCCGTAAAGCTGCATCAAGTTTAGTATTGCATCTTGATAGGTGGAGTCTGGAGCGGGAAATCATCCAAAGAATCGAAAAAGTCGTAAACGAACGTATTGGTGAGAAACATTTCTTCGATTTACCCAAAAACGTGGCTAGTCTAAATTTAGAGATCTTAAAAGTCCCAATAAAATTCCATCAAGTTTGGATAAGCATACCTATTTGAATTCTAATAACCCTGTGAAAAAGTCCGGATATTCCAACTTCGGAAAATCGCCATTAGGCATCTAGCACAATATTTTTATACAAGCTATGGCACAAACAAATCGACTCACAATTGTTGTGCTTAGTGAACCTGCATGTTCTCTCTAGTTTCACTCGCAATCAACTCACTTTGGCTATTCCTCGGAGCCGCATCGACTTGTTTTAAAGAAGGGGGGTTCCCGGGTTGCTATGGTAGAGTGCCAAGATAAGCTAGCACCTGAGAGTGGCCATACAGTGCTTCCGGTCGCCTTGTTGTTGACGAATCATTTTTTAGTTTCGTCAACTGCCGTAAAATTAAACCAATTTGGCTTGAAACAGGCGTAAAAAAGTTGGTCTGTTGTAGGCCCCATTTGTTTACTTTACGACAGCTGAAAAAATTGTTTGTCAAAAACATGGCGGCCGGAAGTACTGTATGGCCACTCTCTGGTGTGAGCTCATCTTGGCTCTCTAGTGTAGGGTGGAATGATAACCTACCAGAAAGTCTCGCTCTCAAACAGGCGAGCTAATGTAAGCATGTTCTGGACCAATCAGAGGGCTAGGACCACGCGACCAACGAACCACACGACCAAAGTTGAGATCGTTTTAACACATGGTCGCGCGCGCAGCGCCATTAGCTTGTTCACATTAACTAGGCTTTAGAGTGCAGCTGTGTCCAGAGCTAGGTCTGCAGGCGAACACTACTTCTATTGTACAACAAAACACGGCAAGTTGAGGGATACTCAAACCAACAATTTTCCTTCACATTTTTCTTTTTCTTTTTTAAATACAGATTATTTTAAGCCAACAATATAAGTGGCTGTTTTATATAAGATTTAATTTAACATGTGCATACTTTCCTATTTAATTATCTTAATTATTATTTCCTATTAAACTGTTTGTAAAATACTAAAGCAAGTTGTATTAATAAAAAATACTTGTTTTATACTATGTAAAATTGTTAGAGAAGGAAGGCAATCAATACATACCATCGACTTGTAGATAATGTAGTCAATACCAGCCCAGCACTGTGCGATTCCAAATGCTAGGCCGATCAAGGCTGTTATCAGTACCCCGGTCCTCAGAGTAATACCGCGAAAACACACTTTGGCCATGTTGCGCGTAGGCGATCTCTACGAAGTCTGATGTAAACAAACAGATGCTTCGGCGTCCAGACACCGCCTGCTGGACATCTGCTGGACGTGTTTATCTCACTCCAGACACCGCCTGCTGGATGAGATCATCTCACTTCAGTCACCGCCTGCTGGATAATTTCATTTATCTGAATTCTTTGAAGAGAACTAAAGATTCTGGAACCAAGGATGTATGGAACAGTATATAGGACAGTGAGTGGCGGTGAGACCGATATCAGTGCTGCCCAGTGCCCAACTGTAACAAAGCCAACTAGTGTACATGGGCTGTGACGTCCTGGATTGCCTTCTAGATGATTTTAACATTATGCCACCAGGAGCTTTCATGACATGTTTCTGCTTCTGCTTCTGCTTCTGCTTCTGCTTCTGCTTCTGCTTCTGCTTCTGCTTCTGCTTCTGCTTCTGCTTCTGCTTCTGCTTCTGCTTCTGCTTCTGCTTCTGCTTCTGCTTCTGCTTCTGCTTCTGCTTCTGCTTCTGCTTCTTCTTCTGCTTTAGAGAGATTTGTCGGTTTATCGCTAGGTGGGGTTAGTTAAGGGGGCGTAAGTAGAGAGCGTCTCTAAGCGGAAGAAGATTTATTTAAGGTGAAGGAGTGGGTCTTATGGGCTTTTCATAAAGAAATAATTAAATTAATTATGATATTTAAATTAATTAAATTTTTTTAAATTGAACAACTGTTTACTTTCCATGCATTATGACAACAATCTAAAGTAGGTGAAGGAAGTCACAGATTTAGTTCCAGATTTTCACCATAGGTCTCCCACATGAAATGGTATTTATCCCAAAAACGGAAAATCCCGTCTTTTCCACATGACCGTGGCCGCCATTTTGAAAATGGAACTTCCGGTTCTTTTGCGTTTCCGCAACATATTCCATCGTTCTCCTTGACCCCGAAAACCTGAAAATGAACCCTCCTTAAGTGTTTACCCAAAATAAATAGGACTTTTCCTGCGCTTTTCAACACCATGTTGACGCCATCTTGAATTCCGGGCAAATGGGTAAAAATCTGAGGTGGTACCGGGCAGATTAAGATTCAGCGGGGTTTATTACCCATAATACATGGAACTTTTTTATTTTAGCCACAATTTAAAAAAATTACCCACCATTCTACCAAAAAAACACAAATTTTATAAGAAAAAACACAAATTAGGCCTTTTTTTTTTTTTTTTTTTTTTTTAAACAGTATTTGGAAAGCATTATTTTAATTCCAAAGCATAATTAACCATTATTAAGTGAAAATTATGTAAAAGGCTAAACAAAAAAAATCAGCAATTTACACATTTAATCACGTTTTGCTCTTTTCTAGGAAAAAAACTTTTTAACCCTAAGTTCCCTTTTCCCATTCCGCATCACATATTATCATGGGAAACCCACAATTCTTGCTAAAAATGTGGGTTTGTACTTTTCAAACCACGTTCTCATCGTAACACTGATCAAGCTGATGTTTTCCTCGCGAACTCAGGAAGGCAAACCTATATCTCAAACATGGCTTCTTTTCTCAAATACCGTTCCGTTTGATAAAAAAACTTGGTAAACATTGACTGAAAGTTTTCGATTTGTTAGGACTTAAACGACTTAATAGTGCCTTAAGAGGGAATGGGGCACATTTGGCAGTTAGCAGGTCGGCCAAGATGCATCGACGAATATGAAACTTTGCAAAGTTGTCAATTATGCATATAACAAAATCAATTTTCGTTAAAACTGATTTATTTTTTATAAATTATTTTTAAAAAAATGTGGAAATGTTTAAGTTCACAGGCCTTTATTTCCACATTCGTGACTTGTGTTCGAAATTTCAAACAACTGGGGTGTAAGTCGGCTGAGTGAACAGCAATTTGCCTAAAACGCTTTTTTAGAGAAATAGCCATATACGTGAAATTCAAAATTGGTTTTCTTACATAAAAACAAAACAAAACAAAAAATTTCATTTTCCTGCGAGTAATCCGAAAGAACTACAGTTCAAACTGCTTCTTTTCTTTTTTTCTTTTCTTTTCATTCCCCACCCTTTTTTACGTTTGATTCATTCATTAATTGCATATCCATTTTATTTGTTACCAAATTTGTTGAGTTTTAAGGCATTCTTATAATATTTCTATTTCAAATATTTACTCTAATAAAGTTCATTGTTGCGTGTCTGCATCTTTGTAATTAGATTTATTTAGTTGTCCTCCTTTGTAAATCACTTTTTATAACTGAATAGGATAGACGTTAAATAAATAAATAAAATGAAATAAACAGTCAGCGTCGTGTCGATGCTGCACTTAACAGAAACAAGTTGTTCTCGGATATGTTTTTGGATGAGCGTAGCGAGCGAAGCGAGTGAAGCGAAGACTTCAATTTCACTGACCCCCCAAAAAATTTAGCTCGGGTGTTTTTTTTTTTTTTTTTTTTTTTTTTTTTTTTTTTTTTGTATTTTTGTCTGTTTGTTCGCTCTCTACCGGGCAAACGGCATATGCGATCTTGATGAAAATTTGACAGGACCTTCGAAATCTCTGAACTTAGACTTGCTACGTTTTTGGGTACAATCGAAGAAATATTTCTCATGAATATCGTACTTTTACGATTTTTTTCGATTTTTAGTGCGATATTTTCGTGACATTTGGGCCGATTCTGACCAAACGGGTGGGGCTACAACGTTCATATTTCAAATGGACATTAAGGTAATAGTGATGTATTGCTTTTTAAAAGAAAAAGTTGAAAAAGTTAGCCAGAATCTATAGAAATAAAGCTTTTAATATAAGTTTTTTTTATTTTTTGTGCGATATTTTCGTGCCATTTGGGCCAATTCTGACCAAACGGGTGGGGCTACAACGTTCATATTATACATGGACATTAAGGTTATGGTCATGTAGTACCTTTTGAAAGAAAAAATTGAAAAAGTTAGCCAGAATCCATAGAAATAAAGCTTTTAATATAAGTTTTTTAAGGTAAATAATACCAATTGACAAGAAACAATAGAAACTTGACAACAATCACTGCAATGCGTAGGCAACAAAACAAACCACTTGCAAAAGTAAAGATATGCCACGCAAACTAAAAAACTATAAAAAGCTCATCCTTCAACGCGGCGGGACTTTAGCGTTTTCCTAGTCTATGAAATAGTCGTGTGAAAAAATTACAAGGGCACCAATCTGAAAATGAAATTATTGACTTTATTTGTGAATCATAAACATAAATTATGAGAAAAAAACTTTAATAATTTTAACAATGGTATGATCGCTATTTTGCTGTAAATCGTAATTATAATTTATAACTATTTCACAATGTTAAGCAGAGTTTCAACGAGTATTTATTGCTGCCTTGTCAGCCCGATACCAACGTAACTTGCAAATAAACTATATTTTACATCCATCTTATAACCGTTATCTATTCGTTATGTAGTTTACAACTCATTTCACAACGTCTTCCCCGATAAGTTTGTACAACATGAATCTTTGCTGTTAATGCTGATTTGTTAATGTTAAGTTGGCAATCCAACAGTGAAGACATCGTAACACCCTCGCACCACGTCACTAAGATCAAACACAACGCAACTGTGAATGAGAGTTAAGATCTTCTGCTCCAGAGAGTAAACACTTCTTCAAATTCATTAATTTGACTAATTATTAGTCGTGAAAACATTTGTTGGGGAAAGTGATCAACATTTAATAACATCCAGACAAGGGGGTCAATCCTAGATCGAGTTGGAATTATTAATTACTGGATTGTTTTATTTATTGACTTCAAGACATCATTGAGGTTTGTATAAAGAGGTATTGTCTTAATCTCAAGAATTGATAAAAATAAATTTCAAAACAATCAAGCTTTGAAAATAACTCGGAAATTTTCAAAGTCTTCACGTGACATTCATGTATTCTGCAAGTCGTAAGAACTGACATTAATTTTTAAAACGCTCTGAAGAAAATTTTAAATTATATTATATGCAAATTCTAAAGGCACAAAACACTAACAAAAAAAGCAACATAAGAAAACAGTTATGCTTTCAAGAATATGCGAGTAGAGGTGAGAGTGAAACTAAAGTAGTTTCTTAAAATATGAACGAGAGAAATATTCATATTATGTTGGACATGTGTTTGTTTATTAAGCATTTATTCACTTTGGTCATTTTTTTTCCATAATTATTTTTTAATCATTATTTGCATTATGCTTATTAAATTAACAAAATTAGGTGGAGTTTTAAATATTTAAAAATATATTTTAAGATCATTAATTAAATAATTATTTGTAATTTGTATAATTATTCATGATTATTGGGAAAAATTTCTCACATACTATGAAATTAAAGAATTTCCTTACAATATCTTCACCAATATTATTTGGGATTAAAATTGGTGTAAACGAAAAAGTTCACAAAAATAAAAAAATAAGCAATCTTAAAAATAAATATCAAAGTAACAAATAAACAAATAAATAAAAAAGGGAAAAATCACAAATATTTAAAAAACGATCTTAAAATGCCGAATCAAAAAACACACCAAACATAAAATCTTGGTGATATGAATGTGCAATGATGAAAGGTTTCTTAGGCATTCACAAGTTATTACCACGAAACAGTGTTACTTGCACTTTGTTTGACTTGAGTCCATTCATTAGGCAGGGGTTTGGTATTAACAAGTGTATGTTTTTGTCCGTTGTTAATCTAAAAGGCTCTGATCTTGTCTCCCAGGCCACAACGCATGGCTCGACGAACCCAGCCACAGCTCACGTATTCACGGGGGTAGCCTAGCAGCACCCGGGCAGTTCAAATCCTCGGTCTTCCTCGACATGAGAGGGTCGTACACCGACACAACCAATCAAACACACTTTTACTCCAGGAGCTGCACCGGTGCAATAATCAGCCCTAGGTGGGTGCTGACAGCGGCTCACTGCCTTCCGTTCCCCTACCTGGTCAACCTGTACTTCCAGAACAATAGGTGGGTTCAACACTGTTCAACAGAGTTAGAGGAGAGTTATTCTCTGTTATTTATTATTTAATTTTTTAAATATTTCACGATTTCACTATTTTATGTTGCTGATATTTTAAATCGATGTGATTTTTTAAGTTTTTTTATTTTATTTCAATTTGGATTTCAATTTTTTTATAATAACACACCGTATTATTTTATCTCTTCACCCCTAAAACAAATTATACGTTCATATTATCTTGAAGTCACTTCTTGTAGATCTCACACCCTGATTATCTTGTTTTTATACCAAACAATTCTCTCGACTTTGTTTAAAAACACATTCTTTACACAATAACAAACAACATATTTGGAAACTTCTTGCAATAAAATCACGACTGATGTCAGAATTCGTTGCTCCGTGGCAATCTTGAATAAACTCTCGCATAAAAGAAGGTATTTATATGTGAGAAGTAAATATTTAGCTGTAAAAAAAAGTTTAAATGTAACCTAAAGAAATATTTATTTTAACACGCACGATTACACAACAATATGAATTGGCTACTTATTTTGTGGATGTAACCTATTAATGTTTTAGTTTGGTTATAACCGAGGATTTATCTGAGATACGAGCTGGTTGCGTTTACGCCAAGAACCTCAGCTGCCCGTCGCCCACCATTGAACGCTATTTCGCTCATAACAACGCGGTGCTGGCTGTTATTAATTATACGTCCGACGATGCGGCTTTCAAATGGGGGGTCGACGTGGCCCTGATAAAGCTCAACGGTAGCTTGACCTTCAATGACAACCTCGGTTCCACCCCTCTGATGAGCGGCGCGATGCCGGGCAACGCAAACGGCTGCGTCGCCCAGGGCTTCGGGAAACAGTCGGAGACCTCGGCTCACACCAACGTCGTGTGGGACCGCAGGCTTCACTTCGTCAATGTGACGGCCGGCAACGACCACCTGTGCAGGATCCTCTTCTCGAACTACACGGACACGAGCTACTTTGTGTGCACGTACAACTTCCGGAACAGGGTCGCCGGATTCTGTCACGGGGACTCGGGTTCCAGCGTACTCTGTCGTGCTAGCGACGGGGACTGGATCAGTGTCGCTGTGGCGAGCAGAGGAGCCAGCACAAACTGTGGGGGCAGCGTCAGAGCCGACATCAGCACGTCCACAGGATACGTCGAGCAGTGGATCAGACAGAACACACAGAATGATACCGACATTGTTTTCAAGGCCCTGTAATGTTGGGCAAATTTGTTTATGAATTTTCTATAATAACTGTTTAGTCCAATAAACGCATGAATCTCTTCCTTGATATTTTTTGGTTTTGCATATTGTTGAGCCTTGAGTCTGTTGTCACTCCTTTGCTAGTCAACATCCTAGGTTATACTTTACTTCCAGCATTAATAAACACATACAATTTCTTGGTCAAAATGCAAGTTGTCTCTTTGAGCATTCCCAACAACAAGTTTTGCATTTGTAAGCCCAATTAAATGCTATACAACTTAATGTCATCTAAGCAAACCATGCATTCTATCCATTTCAACCCTTTTTATACCCAATTCTTTAATTGTTGAAATGTGGCAAGCAAGAAAACTTCAAAGAGAGTCAACCTAACAGATTGTAGCCTAGAATGTTAATGTCAGATATATTGTGTGATTTGCTTTAAAAGAAGCCTTCCTTACTGACTTGTGGTTTTATCATGAATTATATTGTCTAGCTGTTTCTTCTCACACTTCTACAAACAAATTTGTTGTTTAGTCTATCTCCATTAGCATGTCTCCATCTCCTTCTCAATGCTTGATAACTGTGTCTGCTAATCTTTGTTCGATACTGGGGCCCGTGTCAAACCTTTCAAGTGCGAGGATTTTTTCTGACCATAATATCATTGCATCATTCAATTGTCAGTTTGTGTTTGACCTTCTTTGTGACGATGAGCGCAGGTAATGTAATGTGCAGTTTCCCCGCGAGTTTTTGGCTGGTCTCTCCGTTACGATTATTTGCGTCATATATAATTTTCGAGCAACCACTCTTAGAGACCCTGGATTTTTCTCTCCAGATACAAGTAAATGATAGGGATTCTCGGATTCAGTTCTGTGACAGTGTTGTAAAACTTTTCCCCATTTTTTCCAATTAGTGTCAATGCATGGTTTGTTGCCTCCGCAAAGGTGGTCAGAGTGCAATATATTATTTTTGCCCCTACGTTTCAGCTTAGGCCTCCAGTAAAAGATGCTAAGAGTCTTCGTTCAGCCTCCTGGATTATCTGTCACTTAGCCTGGGGGTCTTCTGCTTTACGGAGGGTACCCAGGTTCATTTTTTTTTACCAAGGGCTGAACAGTTTCGACCTTTGCGCCTTGCCTGCTTAGATTTTTGTAGTTGTGCATTAAACAATTGATCAGGTGGCCTGGACCGAAATTTGGCTATAACTTTGCGTCCTGAATCGGCATCAAACGAGTTCGATGACTGGAGTGCTTCGTTGCAATTTAGAATTGTTGATTCTCAGTGGCGTATCCAGGAATTCATAAAGGGGGGATTCAACCAATTAGTTCATAGATGTACTGATGGCTTAGTAGGGGTCAGGGGGCTTGCCCGGCGGAAACTTTTCACCTTCAAGGTCATTTTGGTGAAAATCTGTGCGTTTTAAAGCATCACAATGACCGACTGTTTATCTACTAAAATCCTGTTTTTATTCCAAAAGTTTTCTCTTTCAAGGTCATTTTGGTAAAAAATCTCTGCGTTTTAAATCATCTCAAAAAACAAATTTGTATCTTCTTAAATCTTCTTTTGGCCAGATGGTAATTTGCCTTTACTTTTGCAATAAAAACAGTTATTCTATAATCTCCATTTAAACGTTTAAGTGCACTTTCACACTTTTCTTTGGCAAAGGGGGGGGGGGAGGATTGTCCCCGCCCCCCTCCCCTCCCATTGGATACGCCACTGTTGATACAGCTATTAATTTATAAATTTGAACAATTATTTTGACTTTGTCGGCATCCCGCCAACACCTATAATCTGTCAAGTACTAACCAGAGATCTACAGCACCTCCTGTTTCATGGACTTAACAGGCAACTCACACAAAGGCCGTTTATAATCCGATAACCTATCCGACATCTGCCGTTAAATGCTTTTCCTTTACGCAGGTAGTGTGTTGTTGTTCAGTCAGTTCCGTTATTAGCAAGTCAAAGTTTTTCTTTAATATTGCCATTGTTAAAATATTAATAACATTTAAAATTCCTTAGAAATATATTCATGTATGTAAAGATTAACTGAGGAAGATCACAACATCCTGAAGCAATAAGATGTTGTTGACCCAACAGGTTTCGGAGCCATTCTCCTCTTCAATCCAAAATCATTAAACACAATTGAACACGAATTTAAAAATAGAAAAAATAATCTGTTTTTAGTTATTTAATATTTATTACACTTATTTAATTTTAAAAATTGGAGCTCATCACCTAAACCTATCTTGTATGCGACCTAATGTCTCAGGCGCTAAATTATATAACAAGTTGCCCGAATACTTAAAAACTAACAATGTGTTTGCTTTAAGACTGAACTGAAGAAGTTTTAAAACTAACAATCCATTTTATTCCGTCAATTAATACCTGACATCGGTAATCTTTGTTTGCTTTTTTATTGTATTGTATTGCTTTGTCATTGTGTAGTATTGTTTGACTTGTCCAATATCATTGTAATGATCAATTTAGGACCAATAAATATATTATAACTAGGAAAACGCTAAAGTCCCGTCGCGTTAATGGATGAGCTTTTTTGTAAGTTTTTCGTTTGCGTGGGATCTCTTTACTTATCAAGTGCTATTTGAACGCATTGTAGGTGATTGTTGTCAAGTTTCTATTGTTACTTGTAAATTGTTATTAAATATTTCAAAAAACTTAATTTAAAACCTTTATTTATATGGTTTATGGAAAATGTTTTCAACTTTTTCTTTCATAAAGCAATACATCACTATAACCTTAATGTCCATGTGAAATATGAACGTTCTAGCCCTCCCGTTTGGTCAGAATCGGCCCAAATTTCACGAAAAAATCGCCCTAAAAATCGAAAAAAATCGTAAAAGTACGATATACATAAGAAAAATTTCTTCGATTGTACAAAAAAATGTAGCAAGTTCAAGTTCAGAGATTTTGAAGGTCCCTTTTAATTTTCATCAAGATCGGATATGCCGTTTGCCCGGTAGAGAGCGAACAAACAGACAGGAAAAAAAAACTTTGGAGCTAAATTTGTTGAGGGGTCAGTGAAATTGAAGTTTTCGCTTCGCTCGCTACGCTCATCCAATTATTATTATTGTTCCTCTAAGCTGCTAGCTTGTAGTATCACTGGTTCCACTTGTAACGCCACAGTATTTGGAGGTAGGATAACCTTGATACAAGAAATCAACTTGGTTTTATCAACATAGCGAAAGAGGATATAATCGTATCGAAAATTCCCGAAAGTTAAATAATAAATTGTGTAAACAAATACTTTGGTAAAACTAATTTAATTTGATGAGGCGAAGCAAAGACTTCAATTTCACCGACCCCCCCCCCCAAAATAATTTAGCTCGGGTGTCTTTTTTTCTGTTTGTTCGCTCTCTACCGTGGCATACGGCATATCCGGTCTTGATGAAAATTGGAGGGGACCTTTGAAATCTCTGAACTTAGACTTGCTACATTTTTGGAGTAAAATCGAAGAAATATTTGTCGTGAAAATCGCACTTTTACGATTTTTTTTCGATTTTAAGTACGATATTTTCGTGACATTTGGGCCGATTCTGACCAAACGGGTGGGGCTACAACGTTCATATTTCACATGAACATTGAAGTAATAGTGATGTATTGCTTTCTGAAAGAAAAAGTTGAAAAAATTAGCCAGAATCTATTGAAATAAAGCTTTTAATATAAGTTTTTTTATTTTTTTGTGCGATTATTTCGTGCCATTTGGGGCCCAATTCTGACCAAACGGGTGGGGCTACAACGTGGGGCACATTAAGGTTATGGTGATGTAGTACTTTGAAAAAGTTAGCCAGAATCCATAGAAATAAAGCTTTTAATACAAGTTATTTACGGTAAATAATATCAATTGACAGGTAACAATAGAAACTTGACAACAATAACCTACAATGCGTAGGCAGCAAAACAAAGCACTTGCAAACGTAAAGATATCTCACGCAAACTACAAACTTTAAGAAGCTCATCCATCAACGCGGCGGGACTTGAGCGTTTTCCTAGTAAATCAAATAAATAAATTCGTATTTAGAGACAACTCACTCAGTCATATAACTGGATTTCAGTGGGGGACAGTAAACCAAGACCGACCAAGCCCCCTGTAAACCCTGTAGGCCCCGACGCAATTGACGAGTGAGCAATAACCAACCAAAGATCGATATTTTTTAATACAAAATATAGCAATCAGTGGTATGGACAGTGCGAACACCTGCGGATCAACGCCAGAATCAACAAGGCCAATTCAGAACAACTTTGATTGACTTTGATATGCCTCGTTGCTAGGACGGCTCCAAATTCACCATTTACAAATTCCCAAACCGAGAACTGATGGACCTAAGTCCAAATCAGAAGTTCGCATCCGTGCCATGGACTTAATTAATTTTGTATAATAATACTTCATTTGTATTTTAAGTTTCTGATGAAGTCTATTCTGTCTGTGATCATAGAAACTGGTATCATAGACTTTGCGTTCCGGTATCACATTTTAAATAACCCAACACTGCCATTTTTTATTTAATTGTAAAAAAGTTAATTTTGTACACGATTGCTTACGATGATTGGTAGAACCGATAAGTGCATGCTTCGGATTTTATACGATTTTCAAATATTTCTTTGGTTTTCATCGTTTCATTGATTAGTCCGTAAAAATTGTAAATACAATTAACAATATTTGACAATGGGGGATGTGGATCAACTTAATTAAACAACAATCCTTGGCCGCACTGAGAATGCCATATATTTTGTTAGGAAGGAAACTTATAAAATATCCTTGATCTACAAGAGATAATTACAATACCAGTTAGGGCTATTCGACCGCGTTTTTTTTATTTTCCAAAATATGCTACCAGGTCAGAATATAGTAAATGGCTTTGAAACCTGGCTCTTTTAGAAAATCAAAACTTTTTTTTCAAATTTTTCTGATCCGGTGCACGGTCATTATTGCCACCTCAAAATAATTTCACACTTCAATTCGCCAAGGATCACTATTCAACGTAGGGAGTTGTGTTTTTGTGACATTAATTTTCAACTAGATTTCTAGAGGCTGACTGAGAGAAAAAATATGTTTTTAAACAATTGTCTTTCCTGTGAAGTTTTTGTTTGGCGGTACAAATCGGTAAAAAAACACCGCCAAACGAAAAAAGAGTTAACTAAAGCCTCCGCCCGGTTACCAATCAGACCTTTTCCCGTGAGCAATATTTTATGCTTTATTCGGTCTGGGATGTGGCTTCTTAACATTCTGAATTACAAAAGTTATTTCGTTATAACAATACTCGATTAGTATTGTGTTTTCTGATTGCTGCAATAAAGTTCAAACAGTGCGAGGTACCGAGGTTGTTACACCACACAATGGAGGCTAAGATGACGCAGCTCTTGACTTCACGACCTGCACTAAATATAACGTGGAAAACTAAACCTGAATAAACTAAAATAAATTGCACACTTTTAAAAGATTTTCAAATGTTATTGGATAAGCGAAGCAAAGACTTCAATTTCACTGACCCCCCCCCCAAAAAAAAAAAAATTAGCTCCGGTGTTTTTTTTTTTTTTTTGTATTTTTGTCTGTTTGTTCGCTCTCTACCGAGCAAACGTCATATGCGATCTTGATGAAAATTGGAGGGGACCTTCGAAATCTCTGAACTTAGACCTGCCAGGTTTTTTGGAACAATCGAAGAAATATTTCTCATGAATATAGTACTTTTACGATTTTTTTTCGATTTTTAGCGCGAACATTCGTGACATTGGGTCGATTCTGACCAAACGGGTGGGGCTACAAGGTTTATATTTCACATTAAGGTTATGGTGATGTAGTACCTTGTGAAAGAAAAAGTTCAAAAAGTTAGTCAGAAACTATAGAATAGAGGTTTTAATATGAGTTTTTTTAGGTTTATAATAACAATTAACAAGTAACAATAGAATTGCGTTGGGGTTGGGTTGGGCTGGGTTTTATTTTCGAAATTATGCTACGTAACGTGTGTGATTTGATTACAGTTCTGACATTAAACTTCTTCGTGCGACGGAATTTTTTCAGAGAATCCAGGAATATATTGTATCGACATTGTAGTGCTAGTCAGGCGGCATACCTGGAAAATACTTCAATTTTAGTATAAAAGCATGAAATTTGGCATGATGATCGGACATACCCTACTGATGATTTAAGGAATTGGAGCCAATCGAAAATTTTCCCAGGGACCCCTCAAATCAAAGATGGCGTCCAAACATGGCATAATTTTTCTAAAATTATGGTCCTATGTTATTCATTTTCACTTTACGCACGTACTTTCAAGTGCTGAATATAAATTTGAGGTTCAAATTAACTTTTTAAATCAGAATCCTCTTAAAATTTAAGATGGCGGCCAAAAAATCAGTTTGTCATTTATTAACGGATTTGATTGAATTTCGGTTTCTACACGTATATTGAGCTGCTGAGTATCATTTTGAGGTAAAAAAATATGTTTTGTGACATTTATTGGTCACATAACCTAGAAAAAGTTTGAAAAAGGACGAAACAAGATTTTGTAATGTGATTATTTTCTTATCACTGGTAGCCAAACCTGATAAAAACACAGTGATAAGAAAATAATCACACACACACGTATTTAACATTAATGAGTGTTTGCTAAATACGTACTACTGTGTTTTTATCAGGTTTGGCTACCAGTGATAAGAAAATAATCACATTACAAAATCTTGTCTCGTCCTTTTTCAAACTTTTTCTAGGTAATGTGACCAATAAATGTCACAAAGCATATTTTTTACCTCAAAATGATACTCAGCAGCTCAATATACGTGTAGAAACCGAAATTCAATCAAATCCGTTAATAAATGACAAACTGATTTTTTGGCCGCCATCTTTAATTTTAAGAGGTTTCTGATTAAAAAAAGTTAGTTTGAACCTCAAATTTATATTCAGTACTTGAAAGTGAAAATGAATAACATAGAACCATAATTTTCAAAAAATATGCCATATTTGGACGCCATCTTTGATTTGAGGGGTCCCTGGGTAAATTTTCGATTGGCTCCAATTCCTTAAATCATCAGTAGGGTATGTCCGATCATCATGCCAAATTGCATGCTTTTATACTAAAATTGAAGTATTCCGTGGATATCTCCAGGTATGCCGCCTGACTATGCGTGGTATGTCCTCTTTACGTTTTTTTTTTAGTGGCATGGCTGTTTAGAACATCAGTTGTTTACTTTTTAGGATACCCATTAGCTGTGAATACGTCTGCCAGTAATCTTTGTTCTTTAAATTTTTCCTACGAGTATTAATTAAATTAATAAGGTATCATTAAAAGCTTGCATATTTTTTGATCTTTGCTTTGAGTTATACTGTCGACTGTTATTTATTTTTTATTTTTTTTTCAAGGTGCACATTTTCTATTGCACCCATTTACTTGGCAGTTCTAAGTTCAGAGATTTTGAAAGTCCTATAAAATTTGTATTAAGATCGAACGAAGTAGCCATTTTGTCCGGACGAGCAAAAAACTTACAAAAAAATCTCTGAGGGTAGCTAAAATGAAGTCTTTGCTACTTTCATCAATTTATTAAGCGATTTCCCCATTTGTTAAACATTCTGCAGAAGGTTATGATTTTTTTTTTAAACTATAAGCAATAATGTTTTTCTCAATCATTCTTCAATGCTGTGAATTCCGTCAGTTATTACTCGCATTAAAAATTTGGTTTAAATCACCTCCATCACTTTTAACACAATAGGACGGTAGTAAAACTGAAACAATGGTCTTTAGCGGTGTTTATAGTTGCCCATTCGACCACGAGCGTCACATCTTAATTCTAAGTGTATTTGTTTTATGAAACTGCGATATTAACACATATTGACATACATATTGTATGATATATGTATGTATGTGTACTTTCTACTACTGCAAATGTTTACCAAGTCATTATTAGTCAGCAATACAATAATGCAAAAAAAATACACATGAGAATTTAATGCTAAAGAAATAAAAAAAAACTACTAAAACTAAAAACTACTAAGAGTTTCATGCACATTCATGCTATTCTTACAGCATCGCTCGGCTGACTCAATACTATTTATTTATTTAAAGACTGTCACCCGAAACGTAGTTTTATTAATTGTTGTCATCCATAAACAATAAATCAAAACCTTAAACGTTTCTATTTTAAATATAAAGGACTTTCAACGAAAAAGTTTTTTTTAATTCTTATCATTCATAAATTAAAAACCCTACAAAACCTAACGATTCTTTTTAAAATATAATGGATGTTCATCCGAAAATGTGCTTCATCAATTGTTATCGTTATAATATTGTTATAATAGAAAAACATATCGACCAGAAAGTAAAAAAAAACAAAACATGTTGGGATGTATCAACGGTGGTCGCTGCAGTAGTCGGTAAAGAAGTTCACCGTCCACTGTCATCCATCTAGGCCCTATCTGGCTACCTATTGTAGTGGACAGTGCTGCTGTTTCTCGGCGAGTTAAGGTCACCTACATCTGAAGTCTGCTCAACTATCTCATGGATTGTCCTCTAGAGCGCATCATCGTCGTCGGTCCACCAAGCTGATGAGAGACCCCTCCCACAGAGCGCGCCTTAAAACACTTATAAGTAATAAATAATAACACAGAGTTTTTTTCACACCAATTCAATCATAGAAAAATTATTGGTAATTTTTTCACATGATATTTTGGAGTTTATTTGGTTAACTGTTTGAGTATTATCAATTCATTTCATTCATTACAATCTGTTCATGTTTGATTGAGTTAATTTCTTAAATTTCATTTTCATTCATTTCATTTACCAATGTTCATTAGTAATTTAAATAAATTTCCATAAATATAATCATATCATACACTGTTGTGGTAATATTTTTGTTTTCTAGATTTGTTTAATTATCTCTTCTAATTTATTTAGTTTTATTTGTGTAATCTTTTCTATTTTATTTAAATTGCCCTCATTCTTTATAAGTGAATGGGGAAGACTATAAATACATATTAATAAAATTAAAATAAAGTTAAATATATTAAAAGTACAAACTAATTTTGTAAATTTTATGAAATAATAAGCATACTCGGATCAATGGAATGAGCCTTATGCATCATAGCTAATAAAGAAATGAATGTTTGGCTATTGGTTTTGGAATGTTACTTTGTTTATTCAAGTACACAATATGTAATATGTATGTGCAACTGAAACCAGATTTGAGTAGATAAACACGTAATGCTTATCTTATCTTAATAAAGAGCATTAAATACACGGATGAGCTCGGTTGACATTGATGATGAAGTAAGCCTGGAGTATTCAAATCAAATACATTTCATAGTTAGATTTGTGGCTCAGCAACTACATCTTTGGCCAAGATGTGTATTCTATGAATTACTAGAGAGAATACGAAGATATGCACATTAGTGAAGGAATAATATACAATATAAACAAGCCGGTGGTTAATTGCAACTTCAACTCATACTTCAACTTCAACTTCAATTTCAACTTCAACTTCAATTTCAATTTCAACTTCAACTTAAACTTCAAATTCAAATTCAACTTCAACTTCAACTTCAACTTCAAGTTAACCTAAACTTAACTTAAACCTAACATAAAATTAAACTATAACTGAAACTGATGATACACCGATAACCACGTCAAGATAGACAATCCAGATGGCGTAGCTTTATCATACTCCAAAGTCAAATTGCGTCAACCTTTTTTGTTATCTAAATTTCCTGATATATTATCACTACCGAAAGATCGCACTCGACACTTAGAGGCGTCAAGTGCTGCAAGTGTGAGTACTCGACAGGAGTAGTTGAACCTTGCGGCATCTTAGCGGGCGCCCCAACCTGAGTTAGAGATATCAGATGATCTGCGTCACAGAGGTACAGATCCAAGTCTTATCACCTGGATTACACAGGGTCTGATAAACAATTACGTGGAGACGGATGAGAGATAATATTGTGACAGTACTTAGTTGTGATACGTTCTGCTCGAGTGACGTGCCTAGGCACATCCACGCTACCCTGACAGGTACTGTTCTTTCATCGTTATCAACCTTTTACATACGTCAACATAACATATGTTATTTATTTATTTTATTGTATAAAAACGAAGGTCATAAAGTATAGTAGAAGTCAGTTCACGCCCACGGCCTCTGCCATGTTGAATACACCGGTTCTCGATAGATCACCGAAGTTAAGCAACATCGGGCGTGGTCGGTACTTGGGTGGGTGACCACTTGTGTACACCACGTGCTGTTGGCAAAGGGGGTGAAGCAGATCGCCAAAGTGTGCCCTCGATAGGAAACGATCTTGTATTGTCACCCTTAGCCGCTCTGCGGAGAACAATGTTCATAACATGTTTCTGGTGTTGGATTAAAAAAGAATCATGCTTAAAACAATAAAATACTATGTTTAAATACAATTTCCCTTCTATTTCATAAAATAAATATACAATACAAACTGCTTCATTCATAAACACCATTAGTTCGTAGTATACAATAATTAATTGAAACAATAAGCATGTTGGAAATTGGGTACATATCAAAAAATTTTTCCATAAGAGGGATACTCAAGATAACTGCTTGTTGGAAGTAATAAAATATAAAACTGTTTGTAATAGGATGTTTTTCGAGATTATCTCAGAACTTAGTATCGAGGACTTGTGCGGTCTCTGAATCTTGCGATTCTATTCCGGTCTTGTGCCCTCTGTATATCGTGTTGATATCTTGTTTCTCTCTGCTTGAAGTCTTTCTTTTTAATCACAATTATTATTATTGTAACTATAAATCTTATTACAATATTATAGAAACTCACACAAACAATACAACGTAAACACAATTCAAGTACATGAAATTGTTTATTCTAATACGTACGTTACAAAGGCCAAGTGAAGAGGTATAGAAATTCAACAAGGGAATAAAAAATGATTTCTTCATCGAGTACTCGATAAGGTCTTAACCAATCAAAAAGAGATAATAACTTTATACTTGTTAAGTGTTAAAAATATTATATTTCCTGATAATGCAGAAAGGATTGAAGCTCCGATAAAGATTTGAAATTTTGTATTTCATTTCGGAGATTATTGTAGATTATGGCGCATGCTATAATACAATGTGAACTATTTTTCGTAGGATTAATGTGAAAAGGACGGATTGCAATTATTAGTTATTTCTTGTGTACTCGGCCTAGTTGGAAACTACCTTCAACTTTTTACAAACCATTTTACTATCGCTGTATACAGTAACTATAGTTTTAAAGAAATATCTTCGAAATCAACTTATTTTAACTTTTGATAATTTTCTTAAAATATTTATGCATTGTTATGCCACTTGATGAATATACAAACATAATTCAACCTTCTCTTTCCTCGATATAAGCAATTCTTTAACAAATTTCTCATTTCAAAACCTTATCTTATTTTCTAAATTATTTCAATAATGTTGGCGCCGATATGTCAAGTGCTGAAGAATGTCACTATTATCTTTCTGACTAATATTGATTCTGAATTCTTCTTGTTTGTGTCACGGTGTTCGACAAACTCTCAGTGCTACAATCAACGACCTGAATACAGTTCATGTTGCACAACTGTTATTGAGAAGACAGAAGAACTTCTACTTTATTTTCCATCGGTATGTTCCATTTGCCTGGTTTTCTTAACTTGACTTAGCCGACGTTTTCTGATTTGCCAGTTTGTTGTTCCTTCTTCCCATCTTATTACCCAAGTTCACATTTTAAACAGCACCCGACTATCCTTCTACATAATACTTTTCTAAGGTTTCTAAGGTTGGTTTCTACGTAACGACATGATTGTATAATGCAGCAAAAGTAAGCGGTCAAGCAATGCAAGGGCATCGGAAATGATTATGCATGTAGTCGATTGTTGCCACCAAGTTTTATTGTTAGTTACTTTGAACTTTGTACACTTATAATATGGCATTATATTGGAAAAAATTATTTCAACTTTGGAAGCTAAAACCAAACAGTTTCTTGCAACGATGTCTCAGCTCGGATTCTGAAAAGAAATGCTTTATTATCCACAAAATTCACTTTGTAAGATTATATTGCTTTTCACTAAATAAACCTTCCGGCGAGAAATTGGCGCATAACCATGGACAAGACATTGTAGGACCAACTTTTACTGAATTCATAATAATCCTGTCAAATAAGAATTTCTGGAGGAAAAAATTGCGATGTCGCTGAATTTTTGCAGAGACCTTCCTTAAAGGATGCTCTATTAACATACTAAAACTCCCCTACAATCGGACTGGATCTTCTGCCGCCATATTGGAAAATGCGGCCAAAAAGTGTTTGTTTTCGAATATCTCCAAATTTGTTTGAGATAGACAAAATATCTCAATGGCAAAAATATTCCCCATTTAATTCCCGACAAAACAGGTGTCTTCTATAGTTTTGGTAGGGGCAAAGGTTACGTCACAAAATCGTGGTTTATATGTTGCTCATTGGAGTACCAGCTTATTTCCAAATTTTCACGCCCAGCATCAAACAATGCCCGGTAAATCCATAAGAAATCGATTTAAATACAAAAGGACTTTTGTACGGGGTTCATGGAAGCTTCCATTAGTATTTTAAAAAATCAGGTCTGCGAAATCGAATTTTGCTTTACCCGGAATT
Source organism: Sweltsa coloradensis (assembly GCA_024449915.1). Taxonomy (NCBI): domain Eukaryota; kingdom Metazoa; phylum Arthropoda; class Insecta; order Plecoptera; family Chloroperlidae; genus Sweltsa; species Sweltsa coloradensis. The sequence goes on along the minus strand of JAMZAV010004005.1, from coordinate 34,029 downwards.
TAAGTTTTTCCATTGTTGGCATTTCAACAGAAATGCCCTTTTTGACTGTCCATTATTAAGCACTAAATAGCATTGGAGGAAAAATTCTTCTTACGCACATTGAAATGACTCAAATAATGATCCGATTACAACCAAAGTTTAAATCCAATATGGCTGCTTATTCCTAATATCCACAATATGAATACTGTTTTCGTGCTGTTTTTAGACTCTTTTTGTTACATAATTCACTTTGATCTTGTGGATATTAGGAATTAGCAGCCATATTGGATTTAAAATTTGGTTGTAATCGGATCATTATTTGAGTCATTTCAATGTGCATAAGAAGAATTTTTCCTCCAATGCTATTTAGTGCTTAATAATGGACAGTCAAAAAGGGCATTTCTGTTGAAATGCCAACAATGGAAAAACCCAAATACCGGGTAAATGCAAAATTCGATTTCGCAGACCTGATTTGTTAAAATACTAATGGAAGCTTCCATGAACCCCGTACAAAAGTCCTTTTGTATTTAAATCGATTTCTTATGGATTTACCGGGCATTGTTTGATGCTGGGCGTGAAAATTTGGAAATAAGCTGGTACTCCAATGAGCAACATATAAACCACGATTTTGTGACGTAACCTTTGCCCTACCAAAAACTATAGAAGACACCTGTTTTGTAGGGAATTAAATGGGATATATTTTTGCGATTAAATATTTTGTCTATCTCAAACCAATTTGGAGATATTCGATAACAAACACCTTTTGGCCGCCATTTTCCAATATGGCGGCCGAAGCTCCAGTCCGATTGAAGGGGAGTTTTAGTAAGTTAATAAGTATCCTTTAAGGAAGGTCTCTGCAAAAATTCAGCGACATCGCAATTTTTCCTCCAAACGTTAATATACGATCTTATTTGACAGGATTATAACCTTAATTTTACACAATTTGAAATAATTGTTGATTGTAACTGACAGTCATAATTCTATCCAAGCCACCCACATTCTCTCATGATATCCCTAAATTGAAATATCCTCTACTATTCTACACGATTCACCAACTCAATCGTCCTCTTCTGTTTCATGGGTTCATTAAGTAATATTAATTATAATTGAGGATCTTGACTGTTGTACATTACATATTTTGATGGTACCTAGGCGTTACGTGCATTCTATATTTCGATATTTTTCATGATTGGATGAGTGCAGCAAAGACTTTTATTTTGCTTTATACCCTGAGAAATATATCTCGTTTTTATGTTTTTGTATGTTTCAAACGGCAGGTGAAATATTGATGAAATTTTGAAGAAACTTTCGAAATCACTGAACTAGGATTTTTTTTACAATTTTGAGTACAATCGAAGAAATGTTTTTCATACAAATCGTGCGTCTAGGGCAACCTCGCCGCCCCGCACCTTACCGTGTCTGACACGAAGCGAGTGTCGTTTCTCTGTCTCTCTCTGACTCGGTCACCTCGCGTTGTTGAAGACGATGGTTAACTTTTTACACAAACTTTACATGAAACCGTAATGAAAGGATAGAAATAGTGAACCAAAAACGCTCATCCCTTATCCCGATTAAAAAAACGCCTTGCTCAACTATGTAGGCTAAACTGTGTATGGGAATGTATAAAAGGCTTTAATTTTGTTTGTACTCACTGTTGGCATGAGTGTTCCATGTTTTTTGGTTGGGTTCCTTCTCGTGGAAAAATTGGACTTTTCCCGGAAGAAAATAATTATTGTTCGAACAAAGGAACAATGTGAAAGCTGTTTGGATTGCAGGTTTTGTGATGAGTCGTGATTTTTGGATCAATTGTGAAATAATTTTTAATAATTTTTAAAAATGATTTTAATTTACTTTGCCAAATTTCTCACATGGGCTTCGACCTTCTTGTTCGGAAGAAAATAATCAGCATATTTTGTAAAATGACACGTCAAATCATTCACAACTAGCTCCAACGTCTAATCCTATGGTCCAGTCGTCTAAATTAGATTTTGGGCAATTCGCTATGACAAGCTAACACCTTATAAGCTTTAGTTGAGAACATACCGATTGAAACACATACTCGAAAATGCAAAAAAATTCATTTCAAAACTTGCATCTTAAAACTAGAGCTGTGAGTTATGCTTTAAATAAAACACTTCTATGAATTGCGTTGGAAGTAGAGGCGTGAATCTTGGCTTGAATCCAGGCCCAGAAGAACCCTTAAGAAAACTAAGTGAAAAGAAGTGAAATAATGGAGGTTTGTGAAAGTTAAAAATAACAATTTGAATTAAATTTTATCTTTAGACCATCAAACTACAAAGTTTTCCAGAGATAAAAGTTCAAATTGGAAATTAAAATAAATCAATTAATTTAAAAAAATGGATGCAATTAACTTTCATGTAGGTCAAATTACTCATTTTGATGAATTTGTATAGCACAATAAATTTTGAAAATAAAATGGGGGGTTATTTTTTGTCCAAAATACGTTGTATTGTTGATACAGGTAATTACGCTTCTATATAAGTATAGGTTTGCATATCATTGGGCACATCGTGACGTTGAACGCCTTTTCAGTCGTTCTGACACCATGTTCAAACGATTTTCATTGTTTTCAGGTAATTCTGGCATTAGCAAATGACTTTTTAACAATGTAGATTGTAAAATATACTTTCGGAACATATTTATTTTTATGCCACACAATCCTATGTTGAGCGGGTTCCTGCGTTGTATTGTTCTTTCCAGTTTATTTATTTATAATTTATTTATTAGGGTTTCTTTAAAGTAGTAGCTACATTCATGTTTCATACAGGTTATGTAATAAATCACTCCTACTTGATGCCCAAGACTAATAATATTAAGAGCTAGAAAACTACAGTGAGACGTGAGGCTCAGGGGAAAGTGATTCGTTGCGCCCTAGACGGGATACATCATCGACATATCATTATTGGACATAAGACGAGTGAGCAAACGTTGACCGTTTGAATATTTGTGAAATGAGTGCATGCACAATTTAAAAGACTATATTTTTAAAATAAGTGGGGTTATGTTTGAAACTGAACTTGGGTCCTAACTTACACAAATGTGTAGGCTGTTTTCATCACTCATTTGAATGCTACATAATTTTTAATTGCAATGCATATTTTATTTTACATATTGTGATGACTGCGTCTTTTATGAAGTATTGACGAATTTAACAATTTTAAATTTTAATAATATATTATACATATTTGTGTACCAATGGTCTCAGTGCCAGCCTATTATCGGTACGTTCCGAAAGCTGTTAAATATGCTTCGGTGCTGGCATTCTCCAGCACGTTAAAGCATCTTAAGCACGATATACTTTCGCAACGCCGAGAGTATTAGCATGGTTGTTTCTGGGAGGCGCGCATGCGCGCTGCAAATATATTTTACGCATTTTTAAGGTTAAGTCTGTCATAAAGGACGTTTAAGTTATTAAGTAAGTGTGAGTGACTTACCGTTGTTCATTCAAGCGGCTGGCTCAGGTGAAACAACTATTACGTAAGTTTTTGGGGTTTTGTAACGTCAGATAATAAACATAACAATTTAATTTAGTGATCCGCCATTTTTTTTAAACGCCAAAACTCCCACTTGTTGAGAATGCTCAAGTGAAAACCTCGAGCATATTATGCATGCTGAAAATGCTCACAAATCATGTTACGGAATGCTAGGCATAGCATATTGAACAACTTTCGGAAATTACCCTATGTAATAAGGAATGATATACTCGCCACTAGATCGAAGCGATATGTCGAGTTCTCCGGCGCTGAATGTGGTGTTCCACTGTCCACCAGTCTCTCGGAAGATCTCGCTTAGCCCTCATCACCAACAAGCCGTACATTTCCGGTGATGGCCTGAGAACGAGTTCCGGGGGCCTATCCAGCCAGACGAGCAGCACGTTGGGGTTCCCCGGCAGGGTCACGTCCCCGGGGTGCACGGTCGTAGGGGTCTCATACGCCGGCCCACCAGGGTGAAATATCGGGTAGTTCGGGTAGCCGGGCAGTACCGGGGCACCGGGCGGAATGTACACCATTGTGACGGGGATCAAAGGAGGGGGTCCACTTGGTGGAAGCCAGTTCAAAGATTGGCCTGGATATCCTGGAACGAATAGTTGCCCACGCGGGATGTAGGTGAAACCTGGAGTTGAGAGAGGTGGGGACAAACCCAAGGGTGAAATCAAAACATTTGGAAAACCTGGAATCTGGATATCATCGGGCGCGACCAAGATTGGCGGGGGGTTTGGCGGTGGTGGCATTCCAGGCCACACAATAGTTATACCTGGATGAGTATATACATACGGCGTCGGAGGGGAGAGAATCGTTATTCCGGGAATATTGGGAGGCGCTAGATCCTCTGGATATCTAAATAAAAGTGTGGGAAATTCTGGATGTTGTCTTTGTCCTTGTTGCAAGTAAATAACAATTTGCTGCGCTGGTGGCTTTCCAGGCCACAATAATATCACTCCATCAAAGTTGGGTATCGTGTCTTGGTTCGGGCGGATGACCGTTATGGCCGGGTCGCAGACCTCTTGTTGGCCTGGCCAGACGATCACGAAGTTGACGTAACCCGGTATGAAGGTTTGTCCTTGTTGGATGAGAATGTAGTTCCGTCTCGAAGGGTTGGCTGATTCAGCGGGCCACACGAGGCGCACGTTGGGCCGCAATGGCAAAGAGGGAATTATTGGTCGGATAATTATCTGATTCGTGGGTAGAGGTTCCTGTTGGCCTGGCCATACGATAAGATATTCGGGATATCCTGGAATAGTTAGCTGTCCGTAGAAGATTCTCAGCAGAATGTTGTTGGCAAGCTCCTCCGGAGGGGGCTGAAAGTAGGGTGGCGGGATGATCAACTGAGGCGGAGGGCGCCACTCGCCGGGTGGAAGCGGATTTATTTCTCTATATTCCACCCTGGATCTGAACGGAATGCTGATAAACATGAATATAGCACCGGCTACAAATCTGGCGATGTCACCTTGGAAACAGAAAATATGGACCATTTACAAAAAAAGATCTGATGATTTCTCAAAGAGGCCGAGATAATCAATGTACAGAAAAAGCTTGTTAAAACAAACAATTACAATATTCTACAGTTACAATGTCAAGAACTTAATTGTAATCTTTTGATATTATACTAGATTTCTTCACTTTTTTTCTCTCTCTAACTTTAACCAACAATAGTGATTTTATTTTTTACGGAGTCTTTTTTGACTTGAGGTTGTGGTAGCAATTCAAAAGTTTGATACTGGAGTGAGACTATTCGTAATATACAACTCGTGAACAAGTCATAAATCTTTCTTCAGCAAAACATAAAAGTTTAAATTTTACTTTTACAACAATTGATATATATATTATACCCAGTGTAGTCACTTTTTAAATTTCTGTCTAAAGTACTAACATATATATATATATATTGTGTGTGTGTGTAATTATTCACCATTTTTTCTGGGGTTTTGTCACACGATAAAACGAGTAGGTAGTCTCAACTTACCCCACCCCAACTTACCCCAAGTTGAGACTTCCTACTCGTTTTATCGTGTGACAAAACCCAGAAAAAATGGTGAATAATTATCTTACTTATGTCCGCCAAAATTTAAAACAACATATATATATATATAAATAAATTTTAATTTTTGCTATTTTAATCGTAATTATCATTAGATTTGCATGTATTATAAATGAAGTATGAAGGTAAAAATTAGACCCTTGTTGTACTCACCAATGACACCCCAAGAGAAGATCTCTTTGACGAACGTAACGAAGGAGTCGCCCAAGGTCTGGAACAAGTGTCTGATCCCAGCCTTGACCACGTCCCCCAGTCCCGGTAGGAACCCAACTATCGAGCCCGCTACGCCCCCAACCATCGAGCCGAACCCCGTGTTCGCCTTAGGCACATATCCGTAGCTGTGGTCCTTGGGCCGTAAGCAGCTCCGTGACGGCCTCTGAGATCGCGATCACGGCCGCTCGGACCACCTGGGCTATCACGATGGCGGCGACGACCGTAGCGATGATGGCAGCGGCCACGCCGATAACAGCCGTTACGCTGATGATTATCACTGTCCGTTCTTGGGGTACGGCTATCGTTCCGGGGAAGCTCACGGTCGCGATCTCAAGGTCAAACGGGAATGAGAGTCTCACCGTCCCAGGGGTCGTTTCATTAGCGAACTTGCTTTTCTTGAAAGCCTCGCCAACTTGGGTGATCCTCACGAGGAAAGGGAAGCCGAGGTTCTTGTCCTGCTTCGCGCTTCTGTTGACCTGAACGTCGCTCTCCTTGACCCGTACGAGAAATGGAAGCGTAAACTCATACACGTTGTCACTGATGCTCTTGTAAACAGTATCTACGCCGACACTGCCCAGTCCACTGATGCTGACCCAGAGTGGGAATTTTACATTGGTTGAAAATTTATCCGGTGGATCCACGTCTTTCGCGTTGCTAGTGGTTGAGATGCTCTGCTTCTTGTTGATTCCTTCTCCAGCATTACTCACCACGAAGAACATGATAACGAACAAAAGAAACCATTGCCAGTGAAACATTGTGCGAAGTCAAATTATTTTACTTATTCGCCAAATGTGATCTAGAATATCCTTCTATTTGTATAGATTACTTTTCATGGCCGTTGCTTAAACCGTCACCAGCAACGATCTCATTCCCGTGCCAACTGGAACGAACCAAACAACTTGCGTAATGTTTTTACTGTCGACAATGAAACAATCTATTGTAGGAGATGTAGCGTAAATAACGACTTTTTGACAATAGATGATTAAACTCTGATTCAATTGTAATGCGATGATAAAACTGTGAATGCAGATTGGAAAAATACGTTGACAAAGACCGTTGGGGCTTACGAGGGGTCATGAACATGTCTTTCATTTGATTTGCACTTGTGGAGTATTTGTTCTTTGTTGTAATATGCATCTTAAAAATAAATCATTGCTATTCTTTACGTTCACCGTCGCTCATTTTTTATGGATAATAATGTTTACTTTATCAGACTATTTTCCAAAATGGAAGGCGCTCCCTGAATCCCATCAAGAGCCCTGCCATTGGATCCGGTCTATTTTTATTTATTTTCCTTACTTGTCTGGGCCCCCCGTGCTTTATCGTATGCCAATGGATATGATTTTTTAATTGTCATTTTTACTCAATTATATACCCGCAAAGTAGGAAAAACCTGTATCACAAGCAACTCATGGGTTTTGTACTTTTAAATTGGTAACTCCAAAGAATTTTTTTGTCGGACGATACAAAACTCGAAAAACTCGTATTTGTACCGTTTGACATGAAAAATCGTGCACCAACTGTAAATAGAAATCCATTTTTGTATATAGCTAAAGCTAAAAAAAAACTTTTGTAGGAAACCTGCCCAGGGTGCAATTCATGCCCCCTTTCAGGTGTCTAACTAGGTATGTTGCGGATAGGACAACTGTGAAGGGATGTCCGAGGACTCAATCCCTTGCATTCGCATTAACGACTGAGGAAAACCTCGGAAAAACCTTCAGTCAGGATTGAAATTCTCGACCGGATTTGAACCCGGGAACTCCCGAATCAGAGTCGATGCTAAAGCTGAAGCTAAAGGAATTAAGAAACTATATCCAGAAAACCGTTTCTCCAACTATTTTAATTAGATCTGCAGGCAAAACTTTTGTCAAAACAAATCGTATATAATGGCCGATATTGAGGTTGCTTAATTAAGGAACTCTCTACTTCAATATACTTTCATGGACTTTAAGGTTTTGACCTTAGGTTGATAACAATAGCCTTAAGCGCGCGACTCTTATTCGGGAGGTCACGGATTCGAATCCCAGCGTTACCGGCAATCATGACTGAAGTTTTTTCCGAAGTTTTCCTCAGTCGTTAATACGAATGCTAGGGAATGAGTCCTCTTAAAAAGCCCTCGGACATCCCTTCACAATTGTCCTATCCTGAATATACCTATTAGACACCTGCAGAGATGCATGCACACCCTGGGAAGGTTTCCCACCAGAAATCAAAATAAATTCAGTCCATGGGAAAGTCAGATTGAAATGTTATCTTTGCTGGATCCGTGAATATTGTGATTGAGTAGCCAGAAAACGAAATAATTAGACATTTTATTTTCATCGGAATCACAAAACAATGAACAATTTGATTGATGTTTTTAACATGAATGAAAGAGTTTGATATGTTAAGCCCCGATCAATCATTTCCATAAACTCAACAACGATAAGAAGTCAAATTCAATTTTGATACCATCATATATTATTCTGACGTCATAATGGAATTTATAAGTTGCGCAATAAGGTTTTGCTGTATCTACTTTGTTTAGCTTACTTATAATTTATTTTGCCAATAATGTTGGCTCGAAAGCGTAAAGCGCGCGACTCTGATTCGGGAGGTCCCGGGTTCAAATCCCGTCGAGACCGGCAATCCTGACTGAAGGTTTTTCCAGAGATTTTCCTCAGTCGTTAAGGAGTCGCTGAGGCTGGCGCGGAGACAAGTTTAGGCGCTCAGCTTTCTGTTTTTTTCGGGTAAACGGTTTATTACACCGTTATCAACTTTCACTCCAACGTTAATAAAGAATAAATCTTTGATATCCAGGCGCGTATTATAAATTAATTCATTGATTTTGAATTAAAAATTAGTAAAATCACCGAAATTTACTCCATTTTGGTCAAATTCGGGAATTTATTTCAAGTGTACAGATTTTATAAACTCAAATTTGCATACGAGATATCAACGTTTAAATGAATGTGAACGCGTAGGTGAATTTGGATTTTTATCGTTAGAAAAGCGGTCTAGTGGAAATTTCCAGAATTGGAATCCATGTTTTGGATATCCCATTTTCTTCAGGTTTTGGACTTTGCATTGCAATGGATCTTTAAGACTAAATATTTGCAACCAATTGCGGATCTCTAAAAAAGTACTTTATTACGATCCATAAAAAAGTTGGAAATGATATAACCAGCCATTCAGCAGAAATCATCAACACCTGAGTGTGCGCATTTGAGTTGGGCCCAAGCTCCGCGTCCCCTCTTAATGCGAATGCAAGGGATTGAGTCCTCTTAAACAGCCCTCGGACATCCCTTAACAATTGTCCTTTCCGAACATATCTAGTTAGACACCTGAAGAGGGGCATGAATTGCACCCTGGGCAGGCTTCCCACAAAATAAATAGAATTACAAATTAAATGATTTATTTATTATTGTTTTTTCTAATCAATCCTAAATAAGGGCTTACATTACAGAATGGGACAAGAAAGCCGGCCTTTGTGACCCATCCACCGTAGATCCTGTCATATACAGATAAATATAAAATAAATATTAAATAAACATTGTGCAATGTACGAATCGTTATTTTCTTGTTTAGATACAATACCAGGGCTGATATCCTCAGAGGTAACCCGCTCTGGGCAGAACGTTCTTAACAATTCTGATCAGGTCTTGGCCTAGCCCATTATAAGGCAGTGGGATAATAATTTCCCACCACTTTTCAAAATCTACAAAATTTAATCTGACAGTTTTTCATTCTTTTAGCCTGGGTAAAAAGCTGCTTTGTTTTGTTCGGAATTGGTAGAATTTTCCCGTATTAAATTCTAATGATTAGAAGGATTTTTGTAATGGTTCAAAAATCAATTGTGTATAAAACCACTCAAAATCACAAATTTCCGGGATGTCCCGGGTATTTTGTTTGCCTGTCGTAGATTCAATTTTAATATGAAATAAAAACAAAAAATAGGTTTTTGCAAAAAAAGAATTTTTTGAAAATCGAATAACATTTATAATTTTTTCAACTTTGATGTCAATTTGGAATCCAAAATCAGCATTTTACTCCTAAAAGATCAAGGATTTTTTTTATAAATACTAAATTTCTGTTAAAAATCACTAATTTCAAATTGTGAACGTAAAAAGCAAAATCTTGGGTCCTTCTATTTTGCCCTATAATTTTATAAAGGGTTAAGAAAGTGTAAACGATGACTTAGAGCCGTCCTAGCAACGAGGCACAAAATATTCAAGGGATGTTCCGAATTAGCGCTGTCTGCGTGTGGAATCGTCTAGCAATGGTTGTAGTTGGTCATTGTTCTCTCGTCGATAGTGTCGGTGCCTACAGGTTTGGCTTGGTCTGCTTGAAATATAATGAAGACTCTATAAATACAAATGTTGATTAGTAATTAATTTTTAAAGAGGGGTCGCTCTTTTTTCCGGCAAAACTGTGAATGGATTCTTTTTTGTGAACGAGTAAACTAAAATTTTGGTACTGTAATAATTTGGGTTAGCATTAAATATAATATTTATTCAATATAACAAATAAACATACATAGATTCCTGCGTTTTTGGCCACGGAAGGATAAAAACTAGCAATGTTACTATTAAAACCACCATTAATTTGAAGTACGTGATTACACATTATTCTATATTATGAAAATGTAATTTAACTAGGAATACATCATAAAATGAGATATAATTAATCAGTTATAACTATGAATCCCATATATTTAGACTTTAAATCTTAGATAGGAATACACAATTTAAATAAAATGTTCAAATTTAAAATCGATCTCGACAAAAACGCAAATTTTTGTTAACCCGAGTTAGGTTTTCTTCAATGATTTATTTCAATTAGCTAGACTTCAAAAAACAAACTGGTTCACTACTATTATTTACTATACAATTCAGAAATTTAACAAATCCGCCCCAACCGGGATTCGCACCACGGATCTCCCTCATTCCAGGCAGGCGTCTTAACCACTAGACCATCAGGACGGGTACATTTAAACCTCTGAATTGTAGCTGGATTATACAATTCGTTTACGTTTTAAATAAATAAAGAATAACACGTGTGTTAATTTTCAAATGAGGAATTCATGAGTTGGAAAAAATGTTTTAAATTTTCTACCTTTTCGCAGGGGGTTTTTGCATTCCCCCATATTTGCTCTCTTGTGTATCTTTGTACTTAGTACCAAAGTATCTCTTTTAAACACTTGTTTATCACTTTTATTTGTTCAACTTGCATCTAATTGATAAATCCAATCTCAAAATAGATTTCATTTGGACTTGGGTTCTTTTATCTGTACTTATATTTAAAAGCATTTACATGTTTTAGGTGCACAAGACACTCACTGAAAAACGATATTACGTTCACAGATTGAGATACTTTATCTTTGAATATTGATCAAAACAATCTTGGACAAATCTCGATGATTACAAGTAACTTATTGTTTTGCGTAGATCAATATAATAAATAATTTTTGTCGGAAGGCTGCCCAGGGTGCAATTTATACCCTTCTTCAGGTGTCTAACTAGGTATGTGGCGGATAGGACAATGTGAAGGGATGTCCGAGGACTCAATCCCTTGCATTCGCATAAATGACTGAGGAAAATCTCGGGAAAACCTTCAGTCATGATTGCCGGTCTCGACGGGATTTGAACCCGGGACCTCCCGAATCAGAGTCGCGCGCTTGTCGCTCGAGCCAACGCTGTACGTAGATCAACTAAATCAAATCAACTCTATCATAGTTATTTGACCAGATCGAGCTGTCTTCACCCGCTAAAGCCAAAGAATTAAAATGATTCACACAAACTACTAATGAATTTACAGAGTTAAAAAAACAATATTGGGTTCACTATTCAACTTGAAAAAATTGTTAAATTAGGTACTTTCCTAGGTCCGACTTGCTAAAATCTCCACAAGAAATAGCATATTACGATCATTGTGCCCCTTCCCTTGGAGGATTTTGGACAGATTTTTTTATTAACTATTATTTCCTGTGCATACACAAAGTTTTTGTTTCTATTGTGAACGTCAGTCTAATTAAAATGCTATCATGAACAGGTGTAATTTAGGGACGCGAAATTGTGCGCGTTGGAGTATACTAGGAAAACGCTAAAGTCCCGCCGCGTTGATGGATGAGCGTTTTTTTGTAAGTTTTTTTTTTGCGTTTTGTGCGTTTGTTTGCACTTTTTCCTTTGCAAGTGCTTTTTGAATGCATTGTGGAGGTGATTGTTGTCAAGTTTCTATTGATATTTGTTAATTGGTATTATAAACTTCAAAAAACTCATATTAAAACCTTTATTTCTGTAGATTCTGACTAATTTTTTCAACTTTTTCTTTCAAAAGGTACTACATCACCATAACCTTAATGTCCATGTGAAATCTGAACGTTGTAGCCCTACCCGTTTGGTCAGAATTGGCCCAAATGTGACGAAAATATCGCACTAAAAATTGAAAAACTAATATTAAAACCTTTATTTCTATGGATTCTAGCTAACTTTTTCAACTTTTTCTTTCAAAAGGTACTACATCACCACAATCTTAATGTCCATGTGAAATATGAACGTTGTAGCCCCACCCGTTTGGTCAGAATCGGCCCAAATGTCACGAAAATATCGCACTAAAAATCGGAAAAAATCGTAAAAGTACGATATTCATGAGAAATATTTCTTCGATTGTACCCAAAAACAATACACCTCTAATTTCAGAGAAAACGAAGGTCCGGTCAAATTTTCATCAAGATCGCATATGCCGTTTGCCCGGAATCGAGCGAACAAACAGACGGAAAAAAAAAAAAAAAAAAAAAACACCCGAGCTAAATTTTTTGGGGGGTCAGTGAAATTGAAGTCTTCGCTTCCGCTCGCTACACTCGCTACGCTCATCCAATTATATTTGTAAGGTTTGTAGATAGACACCAGAAGAGGGGCAAACATTGCACCCTGGGCAGGTTCCCCACGAAAAACTATATTATTTATAACTAGGAAAACGCTAAAGTCCCGCCGCGTTGATGGATGAGCGTTTTTGTAATTTTTTTGTTTGCGTTTTTTGCGTTTGTTTGCACTTTTCCTTTGCAAGTGCTTTTTGAATGCATTGTAGGTGATTGTTGTCAAGTTTCTATTGTTACGTGTTAATTGGTATTATAAACCTCAATAAACTCATATTAAAACCTTTATTTCTGTGGATTCTGGCTAACTTTTTCAACTTTTTCTTTCAAAAGGTACTACATCACCATAACCTTAATGTCCATGTGAAATCTGAACGTTGTAGCCCCACCCGTTTTGTCAGAATCGGCCCGAATGTGACGAAAATATCGCTTTAAAAATTGAAAACTTATATTAAAACCTTTATTTCTATAAATTCTGGCTAACTTTTTCAACTTTTTCTTTCAAAAGGTACTACATCACCATAACCTTAATGTCCATGTGAAATATGAACGTTGTAGCCCCACCCGTTTGGTCAGAATCGGACCAAATGTCACGAAAATATCGCACTAAAAATCGAAAAAAATCGTAAAAGTACGATATTCATGAGAAATATTTTTTCGATTGTACCCAAAAACAATACACCTCTAAGTTCAGAGAAAACGAAGGTCCCCTCCAATTTTCATCAAGATCGCATATGCCGTTTGCCCGGAATCGAGCGAACAAACAGACGGAAAAAAAAAAAAAAAACACCCGAGCTAAATATTTTGGGGGGTCAGTGAAATTGAAGTCTTCGCTCCACTCGCTACGCTCGCTACGCTCATCCAATAATATTGTTAATATAGAGTTTTGTTTTATATTGCTGCGTAATGTTTGGTAAATTGTACCGTGGGTCATTGTGTCCTGTTGTTGTGTGGCCACAAATAAAAGAACGATTCCCCCACCCCCACCCCGGTTGGTCATTTAGGGGGGGGGGGGCTATAACTGATTACCCAAACGTGTAGATATCAACAGAACTGTTCTTTATTAACGTTTCATTTATTTATCTTACTCAGATCATCTCAAGTTATGAAACCTGACGTACAGCGGTGAACGATAAACGAAACCAAGAACATGAATGGATAATGTGACAATGTTATCAATCGGCCTGAACCCGAGTGAGAGCTGAGCTCTTATCTCGCTCTAGCCTCTCTCGTCACTCAAGACACGTTATTGTGTTATCTTGGTTCTGAAGATGTGTACACAAAGTGTATACTTTACAATGCTTCACATACTTATCCGTCATCGTCTCTGCCCGCCTGCGGCTGCATGCGACCCGCACGGGACTGTACCCCCCCCCCCCAACCAACTCTAACTCAAGATTTGAGTGGTGTCATACGAACTAACGGTTGACGAGCCATTATATAAAATATTCTGACAAATGAGAAACGAAAAAATTGTTGCCCGCCCTCCCTCAATTACGGGTAGAGTTTGCAGACGCATTACTTTTTAATTTTACCTTTTTTTGTGCGTTAACAATGTCACAGCATCTACTGAAAATGATGAGTATTTTTGATCGGAAATATCGACTAAACTAGTTGGACACGATTCTACTCGAAGCCGTATTCGGCACTTGACTCGTACGATTAGGGCGCCTTGCGAAGCGTAGGACAATTCGAGGACGTGTGTTCGAAACCCGCTTTAAGCATGAGGTTTTTGTAATCGTCCTTCATTGTCACCTATCACCACTCATGGCCTCGAATAAGAATATTAAAATATGCAATAATATAAACGTTAAGAAACAACACAAATCATCATAATTCGAGTCCACCCGTGACCAACGCCAGAATCAACAAGGATAATTCTGACCTCATACCTAGGACGGCTCCAAAGTCACCGTTTATATTGAAGCTGAAGAACTTCTGCCTGAAGAAGGATCAGACCATGATCTCACTCAACAACAATACGCCCATGCTTGGTTACACACCTCACGCCTCACTAGCAACACCTGTCAACGTCTTGTGACGTAGCCTGGAGGAAGATACGATCATCAAATTCCAATTTGCAACCTTCTCGTGGTTTAGCCCTTGACTAGGGGAGTATCACTCCCTGAAACTAATGGCGAGCTCTGGGTCGTCGTCGGGGAACTTTCCCCTTCCCTTTGACTACCTCCCCGACGGCGACGACAATGACAACACGGACGGATGATGACACAGACGGAGACGACCACGACGTGGGGGAACCTCTGCCCTCCCCATATGCTTGTGGCTGGTTCTGACCAGCACAGGCCTGTCCACCCCTTGTCCCCCCGCGTCATCCTTTACGTCCCTCCCATCGTCTCGATTAGCCAAGTTGCATAAATATGAGACGTTAAGCAATATCCAATCAATCAATCAATCAATCAATCAACAAGCCTAATTCTGACCTCATACCTAGGACGGCTCCAAAGTTACCGTTTATACCCAAGCTAAAGAACTTCTGCCTGAAGAAGGATAAGACCATGATCTCACTCAACAACAATACGCCCATGCTTGGTTACACACCTCAGGCGCGTAGGAAGGGGGGGGAATGGGGGGAGTTTCCCCCCCCACTTTTTACCGTGACCCCCCCACTTCAGAATCTTAGAAATTCAGTCTCGCCGTAAATACGCACGGAAACAAATTCTGAATAACGAATTTTCAATAAAAGTGATTTTTTTAATCCATTATACTTACTGATAATGACTTGTTTTGGCACGTCTGCAGTGTATTCTCCACTTTCCTTTCCCTTTCCTTATACCTCCTTATAGTAATGACCAAAAATTTCGTCAATCCTATTATTGTTCGACGTGATCAATGATAAGCCTATGCATATTCAATGGTTGTAGCATGCATGGTCTATCTCTTAACTATTCCAATTTTATTAATAGTTTTATAGTTTTTACTGTACAAAAAATACATTTATTTGGTATTGCATTCAGCCCACGATTTTTTTCTAGAACGCACCAAACACACTCTAAAAACCTCATTTTCAAAATTTTCGCCTGCGGCGCTGTAGTTTGGGGGGCACCGCCCCCCAAACCCCCCGTGCTTGGCAGCAGATTTGTTGTTCCCCCCCACTCGAAAAGGAGTTCCTACGCGCCTGACACACCTCACGCCTCACTAGCAACACCTGCTTCAACGTCTTGTGACGTAGCCTGGAGGAAGATAAGCGATGTCCTCGTCATCTATGATTCACTCAGATACCGCGAGCGTTGCGGGAAAGTCCTCTCGCGTTACTTTCCTCAATGGGTTTCAGCGCGTCGGGCGCCTCCTGTATCGGTGTCACGCCCGGTACCGGTAGCTCGACCGCTTTCACCTTGCGGCCTCAGTTGCGTCTCTGGGCTGCTCAGCACAAGTCGGGCGCGTCTGTCCTCTCGCACCACGTGACAGCAGAGTCGGCAAGTTGATTGTTAGTACAGTGTTTGGAATACACATCTTTTAATTTGATTTCAAGCCTAGTTGAAAATAGTGACAATTTGTTGTTTGGTTTTGGCGGGAAACTGAAAGGTACAGAACGAATAGCAACCTAATAATTATCGTGAAAAAATGAATCAGCCGTGAGTTTGTACAGTTTTTGTTATTAGAGTAAAGGACACAGTGAGGATAGATACTGTTTCGAGGCATCAAATGAAGCAAGAGGTAAGTGTTATGTAGTTGTGTTCTTTATAAGCACAAATTGCGATATTATACATAGGTGATACAAAATATGGTATACATTATACAATGGATGAAATACATAAATCATTATCAGTTTCAATAAATAACTTGGAAAACCATACAAATCATGACATTGCAAATTCCTTTTCACTCACTGGCATCACTTTAAAAATAAATAAACTCATAATCAACGTATCAACCTAAACAAGTTTACCAAACAAAACACTGTCATCTCTAATGAAAGTAATACAAGTTATCAACAATTATGATGTATTTCATTAAATGGGTTTTCGTTGTTTGTTTGTGTGTTTGTTTGTTTGTATGTTTGTTTGTTTGTTTTAACATAACTAAGTTTAGTTTCAGGTTCGTTTAACTGATTAACATATTAGAACAATAAAATAACAAATAACAATTGAATTTTTTCTACAGGACAAAAACACATTTTGTTGAACGTGCGAAATAATAACATATATATAAAAAAAAATTTGAGGGGTCAGTAATTTATTAGTACTTTCAATGCACAATTAATTTTAGGAAAGTAAAATTTCTGGAATTGAAAATTAATTAAAAACAAATTTTATTTATTAAAAAAGTAGTTTTGGACATTTTCCCTGTTCGATTATGCAACATTTTAATTCTTATTGATTTGTTTTTAAATTGAAGTTTTTACAGTCCATACTAAAATTAAATATATTCGTTATACCCATGAACCAATAATTCATCCATGCGTTATTATAATTATATAATTGTATTTATTATATAATTTACATTTTGTTTTATATAATAGAAAGACGGAAATTGAAATGGAACGCGTTCCTGACTTTCTTTGCGTTGATCATCATTGATAAAGTGACTTAAGTTTTCTTTCAGCATATACGTCATATGATATCAGTTGTCAAATGTGCGTATTTCAAACTAAAACTTAAAGGAGCAATTACCCCAAAAGATATTTTTTATTACATAATCTATATCATAATACTACACTTAAATGACAGTTTAACAAATTATCTTATAATTGTGATTTTATCCCCCCTCCCCTCTTATAACATTTTGTCTTGAAACTGTGCACAAATATACTCTCACACACAAAAATATAAATTCCAAAATCACACCCCTTCTTCGTAATCAGCATATTTTGACCGAACCACTTGCCCAAATTACAAAACAAATTATAGAAGATTTAAAAAAGGCTGTAGAGTAAGTCGATAATGGTCAATATATTTCGGTTTAAAATCCTTTAAGGTCACGGGGCATAAAGATCGTCCCAATTTTATTTCTTATGGGAAATTTTACCGATAGCTCGAAAAATACCAAGTTTGACAATTTTTTCGGGTTATGGTGGAAATTAAACCACTGAAGTATTATCTTTCAAAACAATAAAAAAACATGTTTAATTTATAGGTCCTCTTGTTTCCTAATAACTACACTTGGACAAAGTTTAAAATAGTCATGTACAACATTTATTTGAACTGATTATTTAATTATATCATGAAGGAACATATCCAAAAATTCCTTTGAAATTCTGATAAAAAATGTATAATAAATGCAAACAAAATCAATTAAGACATTATTTGCAAATGTTTTCGATATTTTTACATAACTTAATTAATCTCTTCAAATTTTATTCAACAAATTCAATAAATCCGTGATGCTGAACCTAAAAACTAATTTTACCAAGCATCGTCTGCCACGCGCACTCGCCAGATTCAATTTTACAACCATTAGAAAATTGTTTGTTTGTTTGTTTTTTTTGCATACTTTTGTTCTTTTGTTACCGGATTAACGGCTTCTCTGATCTTGACGAAATTTTCATAGATTTTCTAAATGTCTGTATGTCTTTAAAGTACATTTGAAAAATAATATAAAAATATCAGTCTTGAAATCAGTACTTTTAATTCTTATTTTGTTTGTTATCTCTCAACCGGTGAACGGCTATTTCAATTTTAATGATAATATCAATAGACCCTACGTAATCTCCAAACTCATTGTCGTTAAATTATCTTTGTATACATTCTGGTTGTGATCATAATATTATTTATAAATTTGCTTAAATATTGTTTAATTTGAGTGAAATTATGTTCTTATATTAATTTTGTTATTTCATTTAAAAAACAGTATAACTAAATAAGATACACGTAAATAAATTTTTTAAAGATAGAAATGCTATTATTTTCGATACAATATTATCTATTTGCCGTCGAACTAAAAAAATTAATGCCGTCCACTGTGGCACATACGATTAGGGCGCTGTACCATACAACGTATGGGTCTATGAGGACGTGGGTTCAAATCCCCCATTAGTCGAGTTTTTTTTGTAATCGTCCTCATCATCACCAATCACCACTCATCGTCTCGAAAATCCTTAGTGCATTAATATGAGACGTAAGCAATAAAATCATCATCATATTATATCCAAATTGGTGTGGCTCGTTGGTCTTGTTGTTAGCGTATCTGCTTCCAATGCAGAAAGTCCAGGGTTCGATTCTCGTCAAAGTCAGAAGTTTTTAATCTTCTGATTTGGACTTAAGTCCATCAGTTCGTGTCTTAGAAGTTAGTAAACGGTGACTTTGGAGCCGTCCTAGCAACGAAGCACATAATAAATTCAGAGTTGTTCTGAATCGGCCTTGTTGATTCTGGCGTTGATCCGCGGGTGTTTGCACTGTCCATCCCACTGATTGCTAGATTTCCTATTAAAAAATATCGATCTTTGGTTGGTTATCGCTCACTATCGATCGTCGATTGCGTCGGGGCCTACAGGGTTGGCTTGGTCGCTTTGATTTACTGTCCCCCACTGAAAATCAGTTATATAACTGAGTGGGTAGACTCAAAATACAATTTAAATTTAAATGATATAAGATGAAGTGTGTATTGGTTTTATTTTTTTCCAAAATTTTGTTTTGGAAATTTTAAAAAGTGGTGTATGTTTTTGTTATATTTTCGCATTTCTCGCATTGCACAACAGTGATGTAATCAATCATATTACTTCAAATTCATAAGAAATTACAATATGTGCTTAGGTCAGCACAGTATTAATCTCGCATATACCATAGTGATTGCTCCTGCAGCCATTAAAAGACAATGGAAACACAATAGCACTAATCAGAATAAAATCGTTTTTTTAAATTGCAAGTATTGTATTCGTTTAAGTGTCTTTTTATCAGGAGTTTGTAGTGGAAAGTGACTGAGAAGAGAATTAGCTGCGTTATTTAAAGCAAATGGCAAAATATGGTTTTATTTAACAAATCAGGGTGAAATTGCTGTTATTACCATTTGGCGGTGTTATATGGTTTCTTAAATAAAATCAAAGTCCAACTCTCAACCTTCTCGTGGTTTGGCCAGTGAGAGGGGAGTCTCACTCCCTGAAACTAATGGCGAGCTCTGGGTCGTCGTCGGGGAACTTTCCCCTTCCCTTTAACTACCTCCCCGACGGCGACGACAATGACAACACGGACGGATGATGACACAGACGGAGACGACCACGACGTGGGGGAACCTATGCCCTCTCCATACGCTTGTGGCTGGCCTGTCCACCCGCGTCCCCCCGCGTCTCCCCTTACGTTTCTCCCCTTGGAAAGAAGTATACATGGTGGTAACTCACACTTATAGAAATTGTTTTATCTTGGAGGCGCGAATAATCTTAGCTGTTAAAGCGCCCTAAAACTACTTATACTATACCAAAAGCACAGACCTCTAGATATGAGTGAAGTATTAGTATTAGTATTAGTAGTTTTAGGGCGCTTTAACAGCTAAGATTATTCGCGCCTCCAAGATAAACAATTTCTATAAGTGTGAGTGACCACCATGTATTACTTCTTTCCAAGGGGTGGAACGTAAGGGGAGACGCGGGGGACAAGGGGTGGACAGGCCTGTGCTGGTCAGAACCAGCCACAAGCGTATGGGGAGGGCAGGGGTTCCCCCACGTCGTGGTCGTCTTCGTCTGTGTCATCATCCGTCCGTGTTGTCATTGTCGTCGCCGTCGGGGAGGTAGTCAAAGGTAGGGGAAAGTTCCCCGACGACGACCCAGAGCTCGCCATTAGTTTCAGGGAGAAGAACTCCCCTAATCACGGGCCAACCCACGAGAAGGTTGCGAGTTGGAATTTGATGACTCATATATGAGTGAAATTGGCCACGCACACTCATCCACCAACGTAACAATAAGAAGCGTTTTTAAGCAGCCTCGTTCTTTCAAAACACCTCTTGAGACCGACTTTTTGGTATTCTCAGGACGTGTTAAATATAACATTATGCACTCGACGCATAATAATAGTATTTTGCATTCTTCTCCAGTGTAAGCGGTGCTCTTACTTCGCGGCGTTGTCAGTTTTATGATAATAATATCTCGAATTAACTGCGAGATAACGAAGGAATGGCAACGTGGCTACAATAGCTCAACCAAACTACGCCGTGTTTCAAGTATAGACTAAACATGTAAATAATATCGAGCCCGGGACTGTTTCTTGCGCGGTCATTTGAGAACCTAAGTTGAGACGTGTGCACATTAGTTCAGCCACGTGCAGACTTGACAGTCCTTTGTTTAGTGGCAGCATTCCTAACAGGAGCGGGGCCCTACCTTGAATTACTCAAATAAAACAATCGTATTTAATTGGGAATAGGACACATTTGCCAGTTAGCGAATAGTTGTTCGCTCGGCCAAGATGCATCCAACGTATATGAAACTTTGTAATGTTGTCATAAAAGTTTACATGGACAGCCCTGCATTCATACAATTTCAAAATTTTGTCTTTATCACCCGGAAGAAAACTACGAATTTAGTCAATTTAGGTGTTTTTAACAAAATTTAAATTCGTGAAAAATAATTTATTTTTTATAAATTTTTTAAACAAAATTTTGAAAATGTGTTAAAGCTGAGCCTTATATTTCCACACTCGTGACATATGATCAAAATTTCAGTTCTTGTGATGCCAGTCGGCCGAGTGAACAGCAATTTGCCTAAAACGCATGCCTATAAGACCTACCCATTCAGTCACATAAATAATTTTAATGGCAAAGTTTAAATTAAAGAAAACTAAGACGAACCATTCGGTGCTGACGCCATGGACGAGCAAACAAAACAATGGCCAACCAGAGACCGATATTTTGTTTATTCATTGAAAATACCATCCAAGCCAGTTGGACACGATTTCATCCTCGTTCTACGCCAGAATCAACAATGCTTATTCGGAACAACCTTATAATTTATTACGTGTCTCGTTGCTAAGACGGCTCCAAAGACACCGTTTACACAAGTCAAGAAACGATGGACTATCAGAAGTTAAAAATAATTGTCTCTCTTTAGTAGGATGCGAACCCAGGACCTTGCGCATTAAAAGCAGGGACACCAACCGAATAGCCACACAATCTAAATTATGCATAAATTAACAAACGACATTGTATGAGCGAGTTTTATAATACATTATTTACTAAAACTATTTTTTTTAATTTTTAATTTACCCATTTTTTGTACCTCAAATAATAGTAATACTAGAGATTTATTATCTTTCGGGCAAAAACGAATTTTAAGATTTTTTCAATTTTTATTCTTTTTTTGCAGATTTGTATACTCATTTTTCTATCAAAAATTAATTTTTTGTAGCATTGGCATGGGGAAATATATATTTTTCTGAAAAAACGTAAATATAAATTTACAAAATCACTAAAAAATCTTAGGAAAAAATGTGAACTTTGAATTTTTACTTAAAATTACTAAATTTAGACCAATTAATCTTTGGTCTGAAAGGGATAAATACTATTTGCACAACCGTATAGAAAAATCTGAGATGTATAGCCCTGTGTGATCATGACCACACGTCGCGTTCATAGCCTCAAGTTCACCTTCCTTTGTCTTCAGAACAACCTCGAATTATCTTACGGATTTTCCGCGTGCATTGTTTGTGTCCTTATACCTTGACTTGACAAAGTGTCCCATTAGTTGAAGCAGGTTGGTACTTTACGCAGATCCGGCACTTAAAATAATTTAAGATTTCATTAAAAATTTCAAATTCGATAACAATTTACTCTCTCATATTTAATCCTTGCAGCCATTGTCTAGCAATGGATGCACATATGATTTTAAAAAAGAATCTACTAAAAATGGCGAAAAGTATTTTTTTGTGGGGTTGGGGGTTGGAGGGGGAGGGGGGGGTCAGGGCATAACCACAAAATAACAAATAATTTATTCACATTTCAGTACTTAAGCCAGTCATCAAATCTCACAGTATTTTGTGTTTTTAATTGTAATAAGTCTTAATACACTTATATATACAAACTGATAACAAGGGAAAATCTCTGAAGGAAGGATGTTTTTCGCTTGCAGGAACAAATAAAATTTTTTTTAAACAGCCCCCCTAAAAAAAAATGTGCGACGCTATTTATAATTGTTATATTATATTGTGTTTAGGGCGATTAGTTCATATTAAAAAATATTTCACGATTTTTTAAAATTAACTGTCCATATAAAGAACCAAATAAGATATTTTGTACAATTATTCAAAGCTTTTGTAGGACAAAATCATTCTTATCGCTAGATGTGTCTATTATCTTCTTGATTCATTACAAATTTCAAACAATTAACTTTAGGTCTAAGCTGTTTCTCGTAATCAGCA
This sequence comes from Sweltsa coloradensis, assembly GCA_024449915.1. Lineage (NCBI taxonomy): Eukaryota > Metazoa > Arthropoda > Insecta > Plecoptera > Chloroperlidae > Sweltsa > Sweltsa coloradensis. Next base: position 11,130 of record JAMZAV010004005.1, on the reverse strand, counting down.
CGGAAAACTATATCACGCACTCATATTTCTGGGGATTGCTTGCTGCGGGTACTCACCATCACTTGTCATCAATTATTATCAATATCATTAATTAAATCAAACCGTACTTTAAAACTTTTACGTCTTTAGTTGCAATTTTATTTTAGTTTGCAAGTTAGGTTACAAACGGTTACACTGATCTTGGTTAAACACCCAGGGGCATCAAAACTCTTATCTTTGATGTGATAACAATTATAGTAATATTTTTTATGAAATTCGCGACATTGTAACTTTTTTCGAAAATCGGTTATAGGAACGCACAGGAATGTCCATATTTGCTCATCCAAGTTTTTTTTTTTACTTAGGCCTAACGTATCTATTAATGCAACAAGGCGCATTCGAGACAATGAGTGGTGATAGATGAGGGTAAAGGACGATTACAAAACACCTATGCCTTAATCGGGATTCAAACCCACGTTCTCGTAGGACGCTTCGGACCAGCGCCCTAATCACATGTGTCACCGCGGACGACATAGAACCCACGTCCTCGTAGAGCCATACGCTTCGGACCAGCGCCCTAATCGTATGTGTCACCGCGGACGACCTAGCTCATCCACCAACGCGACTTTCTAGTGTTCGCGAAGCGGCTTACTAATCGTATTGCAAGTATTACTATCGTAGTATAGGCGCTCCACGCTAAGAAAGCAGTTGCGCGCGCTTTTAACGGGTGAATTGTAGCCATTCAGCAGGCCCCAATTTAAAATAACGATCGCTGATTGGCCCGTCAAACGCGCGCATCTGCTTTCCAGCACCAGCACTCGTACTCTTGCTCCGTGTGTGAGCCTGCAGCCAGGTCCACCAGTGAGGCTGTGTCACGCTAGTGGGCGGGGCCACAGAGGCAAAGGGGGCGGGGCCAGCCGGTCGCAAGCAACAGGTTCCTGACCCGGGGCTCTCCGCAATATTGTTGCTATTGTTATTTAACACGAGGAAGTAGAGACTAGTTTCCTTCTTGGAAATCTGCGACACATCCACCGCGAGGCCCACGTCACGTCACGTTGCCAACCCGACAAACCTGAGCATTTCGTTAGTGATAAAAACCAACACTCTGACCGGGAGAATAAAACCACCACACGAACAATAAATACGGCCATTCATTAAAACACACCAAGTACCACCAAGTGCGTATGATTGCGCTCGAACGTAGTAACAATTTCAATACCGTTAGAACTTTTATAATATTACTGTTAGTGCCACGATAGTATTGTTATTTCTATTAGCACCGTTAGAACTGTTAGTTTGATGTTAACTTATTGGAATACAATTTAATTTTTTTAGAAGTTCAGATTCTTATGGTACAAAATTAAATTGCAATATATTTTACGATTTTATTGTTTTGGTTTTTTGTTTTTTTGGTGGAGAATATTTATAAGTTTTGTTCAAATTTAGGATTTAATGTAGACCATTAATTTTAACCCCTTCTGTCCCCGTGGTAATTTAAATGGCCATTAAATGAATGATTTGAAAGAAATGATTAGTTTTACAATATGATCCCATTTGTTTTCGATGATTAAAAATAAATACTTTTTTCCCATATCAATCGGGAAAAAAATGCCCTTTTTATAGAAGATTGAAAATACACATATGCAAAAAAGGCTAAAACAAATGTGGGTTGTCCCAGAAAAGTAACATAATATTCATATTATTGTTATTATTTGAGATAGAAAAAATGCAAAATGTGCAAAACATTCAGAAAAAATTCTATTTTTAGAAAAAGTCTTCAAAAATATATAAACTTAAATTGAAATTTTAATTTCGAATCAATTTTATGTTATCATAAAAATACTTTTTTTAAACATTGAAAATCCAATAAAAAAATTGGAGTCAGACGTAATTGCTTAAAATTTTTTTAATTTACATTAATTTAATTCGGGACTGAAGGGGTTAAATTAATCCATGATTATTCTTCTTAGAAAGATGATTTTTTCAGATTTTTTAAATATGCGTTACCTTTTTGTGGCTTCAAAATATTCACCGTGTTAGTCTATTTTGAAATCACCGACATTTTCGAAATAACCCTCCGTTTTGTTCTTTTCCTTCCTTTTGGGTTTTGGATCATAAATAGAATTCATACACTATCCATATGATTCACATAATTTATTTGAACATTTTGTGCATATAAATAAAAAATCAAATGTTTGATTTGCATATCTAAGCTCAAAGGATGAGGTCGCCTGAAAACGTAATCAAGATCGAAGAAGCCGTTTGTATGGTAAAAGCTTTAACTGAAAGATAGATGTTTAATAAATAATAAAATAAAATAAAAATACCAAACGAATTTTATTCATAAAATTGCGATTATTCCCATAAAAATATACACGGTTGTGCCCAAAACCAAAGCAGTACTGAGTTAAGAGATTTCGAAAGTTTCCTTTTAAAGTTCATCAAAATTGGATTAGCCATCTGTACTGTAGAACAAGGGAATTCAAATCAAGAGAAAAACATACAAAAAAACAAAAAAAACAAAACAAATACGAGCTTATTTTTTCAGAGTAAAGTCAGAATAAGTCTTCGCTGCGCTCATCCAATAATGTTTAACGTTGGTACTTTTTGGAGAAACTATTTTTTTTTGCTTTTTTTGCAACGCTAAGCTGATGTAAAGTTAGTCAACCTGTTATTTTGAAACCGAACAATCTTGAAATGAGAACGGAAACGAGGGATGATAAAAACTAATCCAGGCAACACACAAGGTTGATGATCTGTCTGGGCGAATGATCTATCTGTACAATAGGGATTAACATGTCGACTACTTATGACTGATGGGTGCTGAGGTAAAAGTGTGGCAACATTATTCTCACACCTTGTCCTAAACGGTCTTTAATTAGTTTTTCAGTCATATTTTTATGTACACCGATTTTGTAAATTTGAGGTCAGGCAATATTTCTTATCTCTGTGATATTTCAAAATTAAGTGTTGTTTCATTTATTTTGTTTAATTTATAGTAAAATTATTTTTTCTTTTTGCATATTTTTTTTTAATTTGTATTTTTCCCCCATGATATGTGATTTGTTGTAAGGTTGCTGATGTTTGTGATTTGCGTCATTATATTTTTCTGTACATTTACTAATGATTTTTTTAAATTTAATTTTAAAACATTAATTTTCATACTCTCTTCTTCGTGCTTTGTGAGCAAGAGTACAATAAAAATATATAAATGCATTCGTATTTAGAGTCTACCCACTCAGTCATAAAACTGACTTTCAGTGGGAAACTAAAGTTAATTTTTTGTATTTAGAGGCTGACGCCTCCCACTTTCTCTTCTCAAATTCCTACAGTTTGATTCGGAATTATTGTAAATTCAATACAAATACAATGTAAATAATACACAGTACAATTTATGGATAAGGGGCGAAAATTCCCATGCTGGTCAAAACCAGCCACTGGTAGGGGGTTGAAAGGGGGCGGGGGGGGTTCTCACGACGTGGTTGTCATCGTCTTTGTCATCGTTCGTGGTGTCATTTTCGTCGTTGTCGTCGGGAAGGTCGTCAACGGAAGGGGGCAAGTTTCCGACGACGATTGCCAGAGCTCGCCTCTAGTTTCTGGGAGTATACTACCCTTCTTATTAGCTGATGTTTGCGAGGTGGACTTTTTCCTCTTGAATCGCCTTTTACGATGAGCAGAGCCATGTTCTGGGCCAATTCTACCCCGGGCCCAGACTGGGTATAATTCCAATGTCTTACTCAATGGTTCAATGGTTTTATAACACTATTCTTGTACTTGTGTCCCCAGCAGGTCACAATGGCGGCTCCTACAGAGAAGGGGTTGGTGGAGGGGGAGAAGGGGGAGGGGTCTGTGGTTCCTGACCGCGCCGCTTGGGGCCGGCCCATAGAGTTCGTCCTCTCCTGCCTAAACTATGCAGTGGGCCTGGGCAATGTCTGGAGGTTCCCGTACCTCGTCTACAGGAACGGGGGAGGTGAGTTGTGGTTTATTTTTATTATTAATTAATTAATTGTTTGATTAACTTTTTTTTACGATGTTTTATTTTAAATTTTTTAGTTGGATGAGCGTAGCGAGCGTAGCGAGCGAAGCGAAGATTCCATTTCACTACACTGAAGAAAAAAATCCGGAATGTTTTTTTTTTTTTTTTTTTTTTTTTTTCTTTTTGTATTTTTGTGTGTCTGTTAACACGATTCCGGCTAAACCGATACTCCGATTGTGATGAAATTTTATGGAGGCCTTCGAAATCTTTGAACTTAGAACTGCCACGTTTTTGAGCGCAATCGGAAAAAATTTTTCTCATAAAAAACGCAATTTTACGATTTTTTTCGAATTTAAAAACATTTCTTCGACTTGTAACTCCTACATGCTTTATCGATTGTAATGATTTTTTCACAGAACCTTAATTTTATGAATTAAGATATTCGTGTAAAATTTAAGCGTAATCGAAAAAATATTTCTCATGAAAATCGAAATTTTACGAGTTTTTTTCTTTTTTAAAACAATTCTTCGACTTATAATACCTACATGCTTTATCCTATTGTAATGATTTTTTCACAGAACCCTTATTGTATGAATTAATATATTCGTGTTAAATTTGAGCGCAATCGAGAAATTATTTCTTATAAAAATCGCAATTTTACGATTTTTTTTATTTTTTTAACAATTACAATTAACTTAAAAAATTAATAAATTAAAGTTAATTTTTTATTTAATTTAATTTAATTTTAAAAAATTCAATTTAGTTATGATTTTTCCACAGAACAACAGAAAATCCGCATAACACATGCAGCTCAATGCACCAATTACGCTCATCCAACAACGCGGCGGGACTTAAGCGTTTTCCTAGTTATTTTTTGTAATTAATTAATTTTAGTAAAGTCTATCCTTTTTGGGGAGTTGCCCTTGTCACTACCAACAAGCAGCAATGTTTTTTTACTTTATTCATTTATAAATCGAGAATTTTGAGTAATCCTCTTGAAAAGAAGCTGGAGTATTGCGTTCAAGCTTGTTTTATTCAAATAATAAATAAGCCTTAGTATTAAGTTTTATAAAAATATTGAAATCACCCAAATGTTATTAAAATAATCAGATATCAGTTTAAATATAAGAACAAAATGAATGAACATATTTTCATGGTAATGGATTAACTCTTTTAATTTTTAATTAATTTTTTTATTGTTTCGTTGTCATGAAGGCGAGCATATCTGTGCACACAGACTGTAGCTGAGAGACATTGACATTTAAATATCTGCACGAGATTTTACTACTCTCCGTCCAAACGTTGTTTCGGCCGGTTTGAGGAAAAACCATATAAGGTTAGGTAAGGTTAGGTTAGGTTAAGGTAAGGTTAGGTTAGGAGGTGAGGTTAGGTTAGGTTAGGTTGGGTTAGGTTAGGAGCCCCGAGCAAACGCGTGTCCGGGTAACTAATACAATACGTGGTTGCGTCAACGAGAAGACCACCATAGGATTTCCCCACCTCAAGGAAACCTGACCAGCTACAACATCCTTCCTTGTTACACAAGGCCGCCTGGTGCACCCGACGCAAGCCGTCAGACCGCTTTCAGGTTGATGTGTGTTTATGTTTATTGTTGCCTAACTCAGCTTTTATTACAATATTGATATTCGAGACGATTGGGTAAAGAACAACATTAAAATAACTTCGACGGAACATTTATAGTGTCAACACGACTTGGTAGCGTCCTAATCGTATATGGCATCGCGGACGATGGGTCCGCGTTGAGGACCAATAGTTATTTAATTATAGCAACTGTCGTAAAGTTTGAACCCTACAAACCTGTACGTTTAACCAATTTAGTTACCGGGGCAACATGGCTACCTACACTGAGACCTCCACTTTACACAACTAAGATATTGTGTCAGGAAACTACAGTCAGCTGTTTACAACTTCGGACAATACAGTTTAGATTAATTTTGTTATGTTTTTTCTTCCACTAATATTGGATATTTTCCTCATTAATTTTCCTTATTTTTGCAATCATTAATAATGTGACAAATCAGTTTTTCTGTTGAATTGTATTTTTCATACTTTTTTCTTTCTTTTCCTTTCCAGTTATCTTTTATTTTCAAGTCTACAATTTGTTTCTTAAAATTTATTTTTATTTAATAATTTTCAATCCAAATCGATTTATGCAAAATTAAAAAAATTAACGTCCATTTTCAATACTATTATACGGATCTTATTATATATTTTCTGATATATATTTATAGAGTGGAACTAATTTATACAAAGCCGACGAGGGTTTCTTGGCAGTGATTAGTTTGACAATTTGGGAATTTATTTCTGAAAATTAAATTACTAGAAAGATCGTGTGTATTATTTAATGCTCAAAACTTTTAAAGTTTAAGATTTTTATACCTAAACTCAATTGAATAAATGACTTTTTACAGTTCACTCATCTATGTTTCTCATCTGAACACTTTGTAGATGTTTTGTAAATCCGGGCCTCTGATGGACATAAAATTACTGATTGATGGGGGTGCCTGAAAGTGAAAACGAGGAGTCGTGGATTTTTCCAAACTGTTTGATTGGAAACGGGGAGGTTTAATTTTGGGGAATTAGGCTCTACAGTTTTCATGTAATGATGAATTTTTTTAAAGCCATACTTGATTTTCCTAGTGTTTTGTAATTTTCTATTTACTTCGAAGCACAGCGAGCCTTGCTCTCTATGGTTTACTCCCCCTACCTAGCACCAGGACTCTACTCCAAGGCTATAATGTTTCCAGGCGCGTTCCTGATCCCCTACATCATCATGCTCTTCACCATGGGGCTGCCGATCTTCTTCCTGGAGTTGGTGGTGGGTCAGTACTCGGGCCTTGGGCCCAACACGGCCTTCAAGAGGATGGCGCCCATCTTCCACGGTAGGCTCATATTATGTATTCACATTTTAATAATACATCAGCAAATGTAAAACAGATTTTTTAATTAATTAATTAATTAATTAATTACAATTGTGCAGTATAGGTGGATAATTTAATAAAATCTAATTATATAGATGCAGACAAACAATAAATATTTGAAATGGTAATATCACAACAAAAAAGCATTCAAACACAACAATTTTTGTAACAAATTCAAAAAGGATATTTTATGCAATTAATGAATCAAATATAAAAAAGAGATAAAAAAAAGAAAGGAAAGAAAAGGTAAAAAAGAAATAAATCATCAAAATAGTAAAATGAAAATAAATAAAAAACTGATTTATTAGTCGATCCCACTCAAATGAATATAAGGTTTACCAAAAATCATAATCAGCAAATCAGGGAGTAATCTTACTTTCGCTGAAGAAATCACCGAACGCGAATCTCCATTTCTGTATTCTTGTGTTTAAATCTTGATAACAAGTTCGTGTGATGACTTGTTATTCTTTATCTATTTTTTATTTAAAATTCCATAATCTTTATTTCTTACGAGGTTTTGGCAAAATATGCAGAAATAATAATTGTGTAATGGAATTGCACAGAACACCACTTTTAGAAACAACGTCACTAACGAGGTTTGAATATATAACGACGATTTGCCCCTTTATAAAAATAAATGAAAACATTTATTAATTAATTAACAAATATTTATGTACAACACAAAAACTTTTATTGTGAGTGTCCTTGAAGCTATCTAAAAATTCAATCTGTAGTTCACGAACACTAAGATAAGATAATAAAAATGCGTCATTATTGGATAATCAAAATTCAACCAATTGTAAATAATCAACTGACAAATAAGTATATGTAAGAAAACATGTATTTTCTCTCTGGCTAATCTAGGAGGCATCTTCTCAATACACAGTTTAGCGTGGTCGTTCTGCAATCTGTGTGATCAACCACAATAATGTAACTTAGTGGTCCGCAGCAAGTGTGCGTTGCTGGCGACATCGGTGGACCAATCAGCGATAAGTATTTTTAATTTGGGCAAGCTGATTGGCCGAATTCAACCAGACAATGAAGTGGGCATCGTTTTACTCGCTTCGGAAAAACACTTAAGTTATCGAGGAAGCTTCTACTTCATCAATACACTTCTTATAGTTGCACTTGCACAAGACTGCGTTTAGCCCTACTAGTAAGCTTAGTGTATAGTTTAGTTTACCTGCTACACATCGAGGTTTGCATTCCGACGAGAGAGTTGCCTCAGAGCTTGTGAACATCCTTCAATTCTGCATCGGTTGCATTGATTGACCTTGGCAGCTCACTGTTGCATATTCTTGGTCAGCACTCACCGCGCTACACACGGTAATCAAGTACGATAGTAGAAATAAACAACAGCAGTGTCAAAAGTCAAGAGTTAATCGTATGCGTTCCTGCTGTACTGTACGACAGTAGCGTAACTACGACTTAGGCTTATGGTCGGGGGGGGGGGGGGGGCAATACTTCTTTGACATCAGATAATTATTGAGACATTTTATCGATATTGAGATGTTTTCCTTATTTTGCAATTTTTTCATACACCTTTTTGGTGAAATTAATCGTTAAAAAACTCCATTCACACTCTAAGATTCAAAACTACATTCCAGGGCTGTGCGCCCCGGACCCTCATTTGCTGGGGCCTAGTTCTGCGCCGCGCATCGAACACGATCATGTACTGTTCCCAGGAAAGAGTGTTAGCCCTTATATGTTTTGTACTATACACACGTAGCCCTTTCACAAGAATCCGTGCTGACCAATGACCACAAAAATGTTTGCCCCCCGCACAAATAAGCAAAGGGTTAAGTACGCCACTAGGGTACGATCAATTATAAGCCGATTTGGTCATCTGCAGGTGACTTACAAGGTTCTTAGAGTGTTGGGCTAAATTGTGAAAAGAATGTCCAAGATGAAAACAATTCAATCTGTCAAACATAGAGTTATTTACATTTATGTAGTTGCAGTCAACACCATGCATCGCTGTAAATCACTCGTGGGAGTTCTTAGATGTACTTCTCACTGTCATTCTGGCAGGGCTTAGATTTCTTGGCAAGGTAGATTGTTGGCTTGTACACTCGTTTGTCGAGAACTGCACAGAGTGATTACTTCTTGGACTCAACTCTCGGCTAGAACAGGTTTCAACAATTAGGCCAACAGCTTGTCATTGTCTCGCTTGGTCAGGTTGTGTGGCCCTGCTCGATATCAAACAGTGAAGGATACATGAGGGGGCGATTTGCTTAGTCGATTAAAACTTTACATTTGTATTTGATTTTTGATTGTGCAGTGTGTTTTGAGGCATTTAAAAGTTACAAATTTGTTGTTTTAAAGGCTTTGGCACAGCTGAACCTTTACTACGGAGCCCGTTCTGTTTTGCAAGGCGTACCACTCTCTGCATCATACTACTGTCACTTCTGGATATGTTTCTGGAACTTTAGTTTGTTTTATTAATTAGTGTTAAAAAATGTGAAATATGTAATTAAACAAACAAAGTCCAACAGCTGGGACTATCGAAGATATTGCGTAACAAGAAACTATTGACACTGCCGCGGAAACTGTCCAACAAGAACAACCATATTTTACTCCCCACCCCCTCCAATAACTCAGTGTCAGATCATCTCCTGATTTCCACTGCTTCACCTGGAAAGATAAGAGACTCTCCCTGGAGCACATATCGTTTACCACGACTAGACCTTTTACTTATTATTTATTATTATTTTAATTGGTTAATAAAAAACCTAATTTAGACTCAATTAATTCGGTAATGGAAGGTTTAAGTCCGTTATCACTAACCCCTGCTGTTTGTCCACAGGTCTGGGCTACTGTGCTCTGGTGGTGATAACACTGATCACTATCTACTACCAGGTGATCGTGGCCTGGACTCTGTTCTACACCTGGGCCTCGTTCGACTCGGGGCTCGGCTGGGGCCACTGCAACCACGACTTCAACACGCCTGGTAAGTGATGGAGCCACTGCCTCCTATTTGCTACTCGTGCGGTTCCGAACGAGAAGCCTCGAGCAGTATCTTGATGGCAGTAGATCAAGCGCTCTTTGTTCAAACTGTTGAATCCAGCTTCAGGCAGAAGAATGTTGGTCAATAATACCAAATACTCAATGCTAATACATCACAATGAACGACACTACATTGCGAGTTAATGGGGTAAACCCTTTTGATTCTATCCATTTATACTATAGAAATATTTAAATTCGCGGAAATAAATACAACCTCGCTTACATGGCGATGCTGCTGATTTGGATTTTAAATGGTAACTGTTCATGCGCCTATTCGTTTCTGGCTCACTACACGACCCTCCCGCCCTTTAGTGTTTTCAGAAATCGCAGTAAATGTAATAATGAATTGAATAAAATTTATATCCTTGTCTTAAGAGTTGAAGAATATTAATTGTTTTCAATGCTCTTGTGTAATTAAACAATATGTATTTCGTGTATGTAAAAGTCAACACGTGTTTGTTATTAGTGTGTTACAGCCAGACGGAGAACGACATCTGCCAGCAGACCAACATCCTGAACGACACCTCGACCTACCAGACATTCTACGACCGAAGCTGTCACCTGATGAGCGAAGTCTGCGGCAACTTCAACACCACGGTGCTGGATGAGCGAACCTGCGTCAACACCACAGGGGTGTACCCGCTGATGAAGCTGTTGAAGCGGGTTCTCGCCTCTGAAGAGTACTACAAGTGAGTGTTCAGGTTTCTAGTGCGCGAGAATCTAAGTTACCTTATCTCCGCTATCCGATGCATACCTAGTAAATGTCCAGAAGTGAATATGGGTGAATTTGGCCGTCCGCCATCTCTGACGTCCCTAATCAGCGTCAGATTCAAAAGAACTATACATACACTATAGGTTTTTATTTTTAGAAGAAAGACAGTGAACACCATGCCTAGGCATATTGAGTAACCCTTATAATTTACCACTGTAATGTAATGCAATGTAGAGCTACTAGTCAGTAGTCATCATAACCTTAAAATAGTCTAGCCACAAACCGCCGTCTGGACGTTGAAAGCTACATCTAGACGGCGGTGCAATCGCAATACTAGCGAGGGACGTCAAAAATGGGAGCCCAATAGGCCCATCGCATTAGGCCCATGTTGGCTTCAAGGTTACAGCATGGACTAAGAAAATCCATGGTTACAGTATAGCATGAGACGATCACGTAAGTATTAAGGAGTAGATCCGTGAGGTAAATACTTACTCCATTTATCGATGCTCTATCAATTT
>JAMZAV010004004.1:0-56789 GCA_024449915.1 Sweltsa coloradensis | reverse complement strand
TTTCATTTAAATCTATCCTATTCAGTTAAAACTGATTCAAAGGGACAACTAAATAAATTAATTCATAGGTGCAGAAACAACAATAAATTACATTTTCGTAAATATTTGAAATAGAAGCATTACAACAACAATGCATTTAACACAAGAATTTTGGTAACAAATTGAATGATATTATATGCATTTAATGAATGAATCAAATATAAAAAACAAAACAATACCATTTTTGGACATTTTTAATGAATTGGTGTACAAAATGCAAAGTTTTGATCATGAATTGTTCGAACTTAAGCCTCTAGGTAGGTATTTTTGATTTCATGTGATTACATGAGGTACTGAGACCAAAAACCGTACTCAACTCCGTACTCAGTTCTCCATGTAAACAAGGCTATTGAGTAATATGTGAGTATCTGGTGCTACACAACACAGTGCTACCTAGAGGCTTAAGTTCGAACAATTCATGATCAAAACTTTGCATTTTGTACACCAATTCATTAAAATGTCCAAAAATGGTATTGTTTTGTTTATATGTATGAGTGTATGATTGTATTGTATTGTATTGTATTGTATTGTATTGTATTGTATTGTATTGTATTGTATTGTATTGTATTGTATTGTATTGTATTGAATCTATGTTTAATTATATTATTGTATTGTATTGTATTGTATCTATGTTTGATTATATTATTGTATTAATCAGACGACTCAATCGATAATGATTGTCTTGGTTTTGATTTTACTTATATCATACATACAATTCCACAATACAGATCATTGTATAATGTATATGTCACATAATAGAAAATAACTCATATTGTATTAATGCCCAATAAACTTAACCATACGTATTAATGGTATAACTGTGTCCTGAAATATAATTGAAATTGAAAATATGGGCTCTGTGGAATACTCTTGCGTTCACCGTGAACAGTCGGTATGAGCGCTCTGCGCGAAACGGTAACTTTCTGCGATCTATCGGACAAAGTTGCAACTTGATCTCATAGCGCGCGTATGTTAGATAATCAGTCCCGATTTATTTATGTACCATTGAGGCATTTAATAAAGTACACTAGGGAAACGCCAAAGTCGTTGTTAAACGAGTGAGTGAGCCAAGTGTTTTGACTTCTAAAACCGGACCGTCTGGTCACCTAACAGGAACTCACTCTGCTTGCCACAATAATTATTTAAATTGAACATTCAAAATGTGAATCGTATTCAAAACGTATTAGCGTGAAACATTAACAAATTTCCAAGATAAAACAAAATTACCTAATTTTTATTTCCCATTTAACACCCCTCAAAAATAATATGTGGGTGTAAAAAAAAAAAAAAAGTAAGAACTGACGGGTTTCAAACCCCATCCATCCGTGCGGTAGGCTAAATGGTTACCACTAGGCCATGCAGGCCACGTCAACCACGTCCCGCTAACTGCTACGAAACAAATGCCATTGATATTATTAAAAATCACATTTTTATTTATTGTAGGCTTAAATCGCAGTGGATCAAGCTGATTTTGTTAACAGTTCTTAGTAAACTCGTACCGGATGTCTGTTTAAAATTTCAGCGCAATCTGTTTAGCGGTTCGGCTGATTTTCGACGTACAGACAGACAGAATCACAGAATGAGAGCCGTTTGAGTTGAATGGAGACACTCAGTCGCTCCGCTCCCTCGTTTAATAACTGACAATTACTTTTGTAACTTAGAGGGTACCAATACCTCTAAAATGAACTATTTATTTTAATTATGTTGGGTATATTTATTGGCTCAATGCTTCACTTTGAATTCATGGGTGTAGTAGCGTTGAGTGACTTATATATATATATATATATTAGTCACTCAACGATAGTAGTAGCACTGCCTGCATTGGCCTCTGGAACATTGCTCCAGCTTCAATGATGACCACAAAGGCACAAACTGTTCTTAATTTTTGGATAAGCTAAACTGCTTTCAATGTTCATTTTTAATAATAATAATAAGGGAGTTGCTATTCGATAATAAACTTGCGAAAATATGTAATTTAAACAAAGAAGACATGTAAAAAGTAAGGCTGTGACGATTTCGTCGATTTCTCATAATATTGCTTCCTCTCTCCAAACAAGAAACTATTGACACAGCCGTGGACCCTAGATCTTGCCCATTTTAATTACAACACACTTACATACACATACATTTTATGTACAACACACTCTTTAAAAACAAACTGACTAATGAACGATTACAGATAGTGCGTTATACTTTACACAAGGTTCTTGCCCTTTAGAAGTTGGTTTAAAATTAATCAATTTGTTTTCTAAAAAACATCAAACATAGGCCTACGCAAAGTATATTGTCATTGTCAAGACTGATATTTTGTCAAAATTCGCATGAAAACGTATTTCTATAGAATTGCTACTAGCATATGCCTAGATGTAGCTTTCATTTACAATCAAGTGTTTACTTGAATCTTCTAGCTCTATTAGTTTGTCTATCAGAACAATTCCCGTGTGTTGTGCCAATTTCTGGCAGGAAGTGACCTCTTTATAAATTTAAAATAGTTGGATGAGCGCAGCGAGCGAAGCGAAGATCCCATTTCACTACACTGGAGAAAAAAATCTGGAATGTTTTTTTTCTTTCTTTTTTTTGTGTGTTTGTTAACACGATTCCGGCTAATAGTCCGTGGAACAAGCGTAAAACCATTTCAAATCCGGAAACCAGCACAAAAAATTTAGGAGCAGGTAAAATACGTATTTTAGAATGTTATTTTCACGGGGGACACACATGGTAGCAAATAAGTCACCTGTCATGGCGTCCACAAGATGGCCGCCAAAACTGCTGTAACTGAAGAAGTAATCATCAGATTTGGATAAACCAGGTATTGTTTTTTTCGATTTTTAATGCTCTACAAAAAATGTCATTAGAAATATTACCGTAAATACAACAGTGTTTTAATTATATTTATATATTATTACAATGTATTGCAATTATAGCACTTTTTGGTATATATATAATTATTTATACGTAGAATTTGCTAGATTGTCATAAAATTTTCAGACTATACTAAAATAACGCCAATAAATCCAAAATTTAAAGTCACGAAACGAAATTTTTGTAACTTTTTGATAAATAAATTAATTAAATTAATCATTTATTAAATATAAATTAAAGTTTCTTATTCACTTACCAAAGTCACGCAGTGTATCACACAAGAACAATATGACCACAATGAACCAAAAAATATTAGTTCCAAAAATTAATTCCAATCACTTTCCTATTTATTCAATTTATTCAATTTATTAAAAATAATGACAATAATCTCAATTAATTGTTATTATATATATTTTTTTATTATTTATTATTATTTTTTTTTTAATTAACACAATGTAGTCGACCTTGGAATCATTTTAAAGCTAGTTTTAGGACGAATAAATGTAATGAAAAAATTTATTAATTTAATTAATTATTCACCGAATTAATTACATTTTAGTTAAATTAACCCATTTTTTTTTTGTATTGTTATGTATACCTAAAACTCGTTTGATCGTCATAAAAATATACTACTTTACTGACATTATGCCAATGAATCCGAATTGTCATGTCCCGAAACAAAATTCTTATAACTTGCCGATTAATTAAGAATGTAAGTGAATAATTACTTATATCTCAATAATTATTATTGTCACTCAATTAACACATACAAAATGCCAACAGAAGTATCAAATATAAACAATGCGAGTCTAATTTTAAAAATTTATAGTCCCAAAATTAAGTTCATGCTACTTTTCCGTTAATTGAATTAATGAATGAATTAAATTAATTGATATAATCACCAAGTGTTGGTAAAATTAATACAGACACACTGGGAACCATTTGCATGCTTATTTTACAGGAAAATAATTAAGTGTGACATTCAATTAACAGAAAAGTGGCATTAACTTAATTTTGGGACTATTAATTTTTAAATTATACTTGCATTGTTTATATTTGATACTTCTGTTGGCATTTTGTTTGTGTTAATTGAGTGACAATAACAATTATTGAGATATATGTAATTCTTCATTTAATTTCTTAATTAATCAGTAAGTTATAAAAATTTTGTTTCGGGACATGACACTTCGGATTCATTGGCATTATGTCAGTAAAGTAGTATATTTTTATGACGATCGATCGAGTTTTAGGTATACATAACAATACATATGTCAAAAGTGGGATAATTTAACTAAAATGTAATTAATTCGGTGATTAATTAATTGAATTAATTGAATTAATAGGAAAGTGATTGGAATTAATTTTTGGAACTAATATTTTTTTGGTTCATTGTGGTCATATTGTTCTTGTGTGATACACTACGTGACTTTGGGTACGTGAATAAGAAACTTTTATTTGGGATTTAATTAATGCTTAATTTCATTAATTAATTAATCAAAAAGTTACAGGAATTTCGTTTCAAGATTTTAAATTTTGGATTTATTAGCGTTATCTTAGTATAGTCTGAAAATTGTATGACAATCTAGCTAATTCTTCGTATAAATAATTATATATATATATACCAAATAGTGCTATAATTGCAATATTGTAATAATATATAAATATAATTAAAACTTTTGTATTGACGGTAATATTTTCATTGACATTTTTGAAGAGCATTAAAAAACGAATAAAACAAAACCTAGTTTATCCAAATCTGATGATTACTTTATGAGTTACATCAATTTTAAAAATTATTTTGGCGGCCATCTTGTGGACGCCATGACAGGTGACTTATTTGCTACCATGCGTGTCCCCCGTGAAAATAACATTCTAAAATACGGTTTTTACCTGCTCCTAAATTTTGGTGCTGGTTTCCGGATTTGAATGTTCCTGTAGTTTTAGCAGCTTGTTCCACGGACTATAAACCTATACTCCAATAGGGAACTAGCCTTCATTCCAGAAATCGAATATGTTAAAGATAACATCTAAAAAAAAATAACATAAAAGTTTTTTTTTGTCTAAGGTTAATACTTTTCTAATATTTAACTGCTGAAATTTGAATCTGGCTTCCCGCCAAAAGACAACACGAAAAGTAGTGGTGACGTCAGACTGCTGACCGCAGCCTACCACAGACCAAAGGCGCACCGCTATCTAGATATAAATGGTAGAGATTCTACCATACAGTCGGCGGTGGGTCAAACACATCTAGCAGACAGCTGCCGTCACTTTGCCTGCTGTCATTCCTGCTATCGTTTACCAATGATCCTTTTGATTGATTTTAAAAGAAAACGACCTTTATAAAGGTGTAAGGTACCAATGTGTTTAACACCACTCTAGTAAACACCGGAGAAAGTTTATTATATATGTGCCAAAAAGAACTAAACCAGGTGAAATAATGGTTAAACGCAACAAGACGAAATATGTCAAGGAGTCGTAGGGCCTCTAGCCTACCGCTGCAATTTCACTTTACCGTTGTGAATACCACTTTCATTAAGTAAATGATATTAATTGGTCTACCTACTACTTTCTTATTTCGCAGGCTAGTTTCCTATGGCTTCTAATTTACCTCGGATTATAAAGCCTAGGACCTATACTTAGGCCTAACTCACTTTTCTCGCGGGGAAATATTACAAATATGTAGTTAAAAATTTGAATTTGTGAACATTCTCCCATGCGAGGAAAACGCGTCTTACGTTTAGGCCCTAGACTTATAATCCCAAGGCAAATTTTTGCTGCGAGAATATTTGGGCCGGAGCCTTTAAAAGAAGCTGGCACTTCTTTACCTGGGGGGTCCAACTTTTCAACAACGATTTTTTGCTGTTAAATTAAAAAAAAACTTCAAAACCTTTAACGTCGCTATTTTTAAACGAAAGTCCTTTGTCGTTTAAAGTACTTCATATTTAAAATAGCAACGTTAAAGGTTTGGTAGGTAGAGTATTTTTTTGAAAACGTTGCAAAAATCGTTGTTGAAAAGTTGACCCCCCAGGTAAAGAAGTGCCCAGAAGCTTAATTATAGGAAATTCACTTGTGAATTGAAAAGCTAGTAGACCAATTAATAATATTTACTTGCATCAAAGTGGTCTTCACAACAGTAGAATGAATTTGTAGAGGGGGCGTCCTCCTCAAAACATTCTCGTGCTGCAGCTTTGAATATTCTTTTTGCCCTGTTTGTCGTTTGGTTCTTTTGGCACGTGTGTAAAATGATCTTCTCCGGTGTTTCTACAGTGGTAGCCTTGCCCTCTGGTAGACCTAGGCCCTTAGGACCTAGGGCCGAGGTAGGCCTAACACTACGCCCAGGTCTAGGCGCATATTTAAATATAAAATCTAAAGCCCTACCAAACATCAATGATATAAATGATATCATCATAATCAACCTAAAAAACTAGGCTAAGGATACAGGAAATGCCTCGGCCTAGCCCTACCTAGGCTAGATGTCTAGGGCATCCAAATGGACATTTTATAGAATTGGTTTACCTAACCTAGGGCAAAGACACAGAATAGGGCGTAGGGCCTATCCTAGCGCAGCCTTGAATGACTGTGTACGACTACGCCAGACCATAAACCTACAAATTGTTTCCCATAGAGAAATAACCGGGGCTCTTTCCCACCAATGAGAAATAAATCGCTTTCTAGTCAAGGTCGGGTAGACGCACTGTCAAAATCACGGGGTTCTTAAGTCATGGTCGTCATCTTTGTCATCGTTCGTGTTGTTGTCAAAATAGTCCGATTATTGATGAGCACGGTCCACTGGATTGCCTCTAGGCTTCGCTGCCGCGCACGGCCGCTCGTCGAGCTTTTGTTGTTGTTGTTGTAGTATTTATACAAACTACAACGATGAGTATGCTGCAAGCTACGTAACGCAGTTGAACCCAAAACGAGCGTTTGCGCGGGGGTTCAAAACCCTATAACTTTGTACCCCCGTAGTTACCACGGATGATTTTTTTTAAAAAATCTTTCAATTGTGAAGTTTATTTAACTGTGTTCTATAAATAATAAAAAATGAAAAACGTGAATTTGAGACCAAGGCTAGTTCCCTATTGCAATGAAATTTTATGGAGGCCTCCGAAATCTCTGAACTTGGAACTGCCACCTTTTTGAGCGCAATCGAAAAATTATTTCTTTTGAAAATTGCAATTTTACGATTTTTTTCGATTTAAAGAAAATTTCGTCGACTTATAACACCTACATGCTTTATTCGATTGTAACTGTTTTCTCACAGAACCTTTGTTTTAGGGAATTGATATAATTATTCGTGTAAAAATTTGAGCGTAAAAATCGAAAAAATCTTTAAAATTGCGTTTTTCATGAGAAATAATTTTTTGATCGTTTTTTTTCCCACCGTGCAGTTCTTCGTTCAGAGATTTCACAGACCTCCATAAAATTTCATCGCAATTGGAGTATTGGTTTACCCGGGAAAATCGTGTTCAAGGCACACAAAAAATAAAAAAAAAAAAAACGTTCCGGTTTTTTTTCTCCAGTGTAGTGAAATGGAATCTTCGCTTCGCTCGCTACGCTCACCAAAAACAGAAGTACACTTCCCCCCCCATTCAGGTGACGACTAGGTTATAAGAAATTAAGGTATTTGGGGAAAAGGGAATGTCCGAGGGCTGCTTAAGAGGACCCAATTCCTTGAATTCGTATTTTTAACGACTGAGGAAGACCTGGGGGAATAAAACCTTCAGTCAGGATTACCGGTCTCGACGTGATTCGAACGCGGGACCTCCCGAATCAGAGTCGCGAGCTTCACGCTTGAGCCAACTCTGTAGGTATCGTGTCGAAAGAATTTATAATAAGCGAAGTACTTATAAAAAATGGTACAGATCTCGCAAGCTTGCGACCTGATGCAATACAAGCAGATGCTCGCATGCGTACAATGTTTCCTCTCGTAACACACTGAACGATTAGTCAACTAAGAGAAGACGCAACCAATAACGAGTTGGTTCTGATAAGACGGCTATATAAGAAGAAAACGTCTAACAGAACTGGATGTCGACTTCTTCCAGGAATAAGGAACTCATCGAGTGTTCCTTCAGGTGAGTTATGTGGTTGGGGGGGGGGGGGGTCTGGGAAAATAGTTAAATACAAATTTTAAATTAATTTAATTAAATGCCAGAGTAGTGTTTTGAAGTTTTTTGTTTATCTTAGGACGAATAATAGCATTTAAAACTTTTGGATGAGCTCGAGCAAACCATGCTTTAACGCAGAATGTAGAGGCTGGATCACTTGGAAGCTCTATCGTTTTTCCTATGGCTATAAGGGTGTGGTTTGCACTTAAATGTCAAGTTAGAATGTGTGTAAGGCGCAAACATATTTTCCAAAATGTCATTACTTTCTTCAGTAACTGACCGTTTGCACCGTAAGCACTGTTTTTATTCAATTGAGGAGTATAATATGAAGTTTTAGTCGCTTTTATTGTTTGTTTTTTTGACTGTCCATAAACATTGTTGTATCTTTTGTTTTAACCAATGTACTATCTTTGTAACATGAAACTAATAAATATGAATATGAATGTGAATATGAATATGAATATATTTGCCACCACACAGGTAATTCGTAGTAATGTCCAATGCCATTCTTGCATGTAGGGAACAGATATTTGAAATGTTAGAATGTGCTCTGATCGCGTCATGCGCTTATCCTTTGTAAACAACCTGTTGGTGTTGGGGGATGTAGATAGCGAGTTATTAAAAAAGTTATACCGATCCGCACTTTGCATTATCCCAAAGTTTTTTAAGAGAAAATCTCGTAAATCTCCTTGGTATATAAGAGGAGATATTATGGGCTAACAATTGTTTATGCATAGGCAGCATCCACTTTCGAAGAAGCTTTACACTTGATTATATAGCTTTACAGATCGGTTAAATCATGAATCATGATTCTGCCAACACAATATTTCATTTGTTTTCAATTTCGAAATGGTAATATCATTTAAACTTTTTAAACTTTATGTTAACCCCTTATAGGACAAGAAATAACGAACCATAATTTTGCATTCTACCTCAACAATTTGAAATTTGTGATTTTTAACAGAAGTTTAGAATTTCATTAGATTTTTCCCTTGATCTTTTAAGGAATTAATATCCAAATTTGAGTTTATTTTCAAAAACAAGATTATTTTGTTATTTTTTATTGTTTTTCTTTTTTACATGTTCAAATAAAAAATATCCGGGACATCCCGAAAATTTGTGAATTTCTGTGTTTTTGATTTTTCATTTGATTTCACAAAAAGCCTTATAATCATTAGAATTTAGTGGTGGAAAATTCTACCAATTCCGAACAAAACATAGCAGCTTTTTACCCGGGTTAAAAGTATGAAAAACTGTCAGATTTAATTGTGTAGATTTAAACCTAATCAATGTGTTAAACGAATTATTGAACAACCATGGCCAATAGTAAGATCTGTAAGTAGAAATACGACATCGATGCTTTCTGATTACAGCTACCATGACGACCTCAACTCAGCGTGCTTGGTACGGCCTGGTGTGCTGCACTTATCTGGTATGCAGCTCCCGTGCTAGAGTTATTACCCAAGGTGAGATGGCGTGTGCTAAATAAAATATGAAATAAGTACGCAATGAGAAATTACACATTGCTTGTGTGATTGATTGCTTTTATGGAAAGCGTTTGAAAGAAATTATAATGATTTAAACACCACAATTGCGTTTGCCCCCCTCGTTACAATCATGTTACAATTATTATTATTATTATTATTATTATTATTATTATTATTATTATTATTATTATTATTATTATTATTATTATTATTATTATTATTATTATTATTATTATTTCATATTTAAGGCTTTCGCGGCCCGGTAAATAATTAACACAATTTATTGGTCGGGACATTTCGCCGCGTCGAATCTGCTTTAATTGCTTTTGACGTTTCAGCCCAACTGTGTGGGCTATCCTCAGAAAAACAAGATATTAATTCTAAAAACTTACAAAAATAAAAGCCCAGACAAGGCGTTACATAGAAAAACAAAATCACAAAACAAACAGTTACCATGACCAGGCCCCGCCTTCTATAAACATGCGTTACATTCTTATGAAGACCAAAATATCACATTTGAGAGTTTCTGGTACGTATATACGATCACTTCGTCGGACTCCACTTTCTTGGGGCTGATCCAGTTCTGGGACAGGGAGGACGAGAAGGTCTGTATTCGAAACCGGAAGTAAGATGTCGGGGATAATATCAAAAATAGTTGCATTATCCCCGACATCTTACTTCCGGTTTCGAATACAGACCTTCTCGTCCTCCCTGTCCCAGAACTGGATCAGCCCCAAGAAAGTGGAGTCCGACGAAGTGATCGTATACGTACCAGAAACTCTCAAATGTGATATTTTGGTCTTCATAAGAATGTAACGCATGTTTATAGAAGGCGGGGCTGGTCATGGTAACTGTTTGTTTTGTGATTTGTTTTTCTATGTAACGCCTTGTCTGGGCTTTTATTTTTGTAAGTTTTTAGAATTAATATCTTGTTTTTCTGAGGATAGCCCACACAGTTGGGCTGAAACGTCAAAAGCAATTAAAGCAGATTCGACGCGGCGAAAATGTCCCGACCAATAAATTGTGTTAATTATTATTATTATTATTAATTATTATTATATTATTATTATTATTATTATTTATTTTCCACTAATAGGCTAAGTAGGGAGGTTGGCAGAAAAGGGCAGTATGCCCCAAGCACAAGGTGTCTGCCAGCCTCTACACAACAAACTGTGATAATAAACAAGAACTTATAAAACATAGAACATAGAGATAAAAGAGACAAACATAGAAGAGACAAATTAACAAAACAATAACAATTCAATGAATTCATAATATCAAAAAAGCAATCATAATGTAGAATTTGTTGGCCGTCGCGGTTGCACATATGATTAGGCCGCTGGTCCGAAGCGTATGGCTCTACGAGGAGTGGGTTCGAATCCCGTATATAAGGCATGTTTTTTAAATCGTCCTTCATCGTCATCTATCACCACTCATCGTCTCGAAGACGAGAAGGAACAGAAATTCACATAATGAATTACACATCTCGGTACAATCTATGTATAAAATTACAGGCAAATAATGCTGGAGCTTGGGGTGACAACAATTTGTTAGGTGTTCGGCGCCGAGGTATCTAAGCATCCCATATACTACCAAAAGAAAAACACATTATTTCACAATTTACCGGAACCTGTAGTCTACTAATTGTGAAACGAAGCAATGATCCCACCAAATTTAGTGTTAATACTGTGGTTCCGCGAATGGACGTCTGCATGAATGCCTTCTTTACCTGTTACTGAAAAGGATTAATTGTGACACAAATTTCAAATTACAACTAGGGGGGGGGGGAGGCATCAAGATTTAAAAACCTGTTCCATGGTAGAAGATTAAAAATGATAGATAGAAGTACTATGCTAGGAACTCGCCAATGAACTAGTATAAAAATATGTTCTTGAATTTTGTTATTATTGTAATATTCACAAAATATTCCCTAATTCGAACGTTTTTATTACAAAAACTCGTTTAAATTAGCCACGAACTAGTTTCAAACGTGATATTCGTATTGTGCGACCTCAAATTAGTTGAAAATGGCTCCTCATTCGTCTCGTGTGTGTTAAAAGGTACGATTTTCTTCAATTTGGCGGCCATTTTGGAAAATGGCCAGCCCTCCGGGGAATCGTTCCGGGTCCAAGTGCCAGATCGCTTTAATTGGTCTTCGGAACAGCTGTGCTAAATCTGTTGCTTGTATCACGATTTGCCACTTATTTTTGTCTGCCAGTGCCACTAATAGTAAGTTCCTTTTAAATGTGGTGGTGCAGGGTAGGTCTGTTATTCGATAGAGTATAGTCTACAAACAATCGGTCACTCACAAATACAATAGTTCAACACATTAGCACCGGTTGTGGGAACGCGTTCCTTTTTTAGGAACTTTTGTAGGAACGCTTTCCTTTTCTTAGATCAGGAACTTGTAACGTCAAAGTTACTATTTCGAGGGAACTTGGAACGAATTTAACGTTCCTTTATAAGTTCCTTTCGCCGTCGTAATCCCGTCGAATTCCAGTACCTGATATCGAAAACTGCAATATGAAAAATAAATTGTGACATCTTGTGTTTTCGAAAATGGCGCCGCCCTCGTCAGATGGCCTGGGACTTAATTTAATAAATAAATGTAGGTAATGATAAATTAACTCCTAACACATTTGTTATTATTATTTAAATCATTGATGGTATAAGGAACGTAAAAGGAATTAAGTTCCTTTTGAGGAACAAGGAACGTCTCAGTTTTTTTTTTTTTTTAAGAATCGAGGAACGTCTCGGTTCCTGTAAATTAACTTTTCAAAGTTTCTTTTTTAGGGAAACGTGCCCAAGTCTGGTTGTGCTCAGTTCAAGTGGACTTCACCACTATATTTCAGACTGTGCCCTCCACGTGGCCTCTCTGCCGAGGAACGAGCCCCTCCTATTGGTCGACGAGACCCTAGCCCTGCCCAACCCTAGCGGAGAGTTGGTCGTCGAGGCTGGCAGAGAGTTCAAGGTCTCGTGCGCTGGGAACGAGGCTACGCCGTCCGCTGGGTTCGAGAGGTTTGAGGGAGACGACGAGCTCGTGGCGTCTTGTCTGGGTGACGGGGTGATTAGGGTCAGGGGGGAGGAGGTGGAGGTGCAGGATCTGGGATGCATACAGCAGGTGAGTTCTTGAAAGATGTTGGTTAGTGGTAAGCTTTTTAATTGGAAAAATTGTGGAATTGAATGAGTTTATAGTTGATAAATATAACATTTAAAATGTGTTTGAGATGCATAATTTTAATGCAATGCGAATAATGTAGAATGCTATCTATAAGTTTGATAATTTTATATCACCTATCGGCTAGAGTAGTGAATTATAACATTATTGTTGACGCGCCCTTAATTTAAATAAACTGAATGAAAGCTTCTGGATGGTTGACATAGTAACCTGGAAGTTAAATTTACTTGCCACTTGAACTGGGCATTGATATACATACCGGGGGCAGCTCGCTCCATTGCGAGGCCCTCGAATAATCGACGACTAGCGAACTCTCCCAAGGTACAACTGGTCAATGTTTTAGGTGAGAGGAGACATCCTGGTAAGAAGGGAGAGATGTGGTGACTCCGGGACGAGCATGGAGCTGGGGTTTAGAGTCGATGGTACCTGGCATGGGGTCATACAGGTCTGCCACCACAACGAGACGAGTTCCACGCAGTATGTGACACATCAACTCTTTGGAGCATCACTATCGGTAAGAAAAGTTCAGCATATCATGATCTACTTATTCCACTAAGTAGGGGGGGAGGGGGGGGGGGCAAAGAATACCCTGGAAAAAAATCAACACCAGCACTAGCAGATAAATTTTAAAATGATTTTAGTGAAAAGACTTACTATCAACCATCAAAATGTGTAAGCAAGTTCAGCTGATGAACAATGCATGGTTTAGTACAATTTGGAACTCAATAAAGAGTTATATCGTTTTATATTGTACTGTTGTACAGGATGTTTTTTTTTTTGCAATGGGAATAGGGTCACTCCAGTGAGTATGGCTTGTTCATATCATATGCAGACCACAGAATTTGCGAATTGAAATCTACTCAATTATGTGTGCCAAGGCAGTGGAAAGGAAGAACCAAAACTTTGGCAGGCCCAAGTTCCAAGCAGGAAGTGTCTACAGCTTCGAGCCAAACACCGTCTACGCTAAGAAGAACTACGCCAAAGCACTTGCTACGGCGCTCGGAGGGTCCAAGTATGCCGAGGAATATCTGCGGACATCTTACCTAGCTCGAGGTCATCTTGCCCCTAATTCGGACTTCATACTCGACCCCTACCAGGTAGGACTACATCATTATTTCATCCTGTATCGTGGTTGTAATTTTTTTTCTGGTATCCATCTGGAGCACTAACATTTAAAAACTCCCCCTTTTATCCCGCCTTCCCTCCTTTTACAATGCTCCACGTCGGAACTCAATATTTTCCACCAAGCTTTCTTCCCCTACCTTCCCCTTCCCAAGTTTAAATTTTAGTTCCTATTGAATTTTTGCTTAAATTGTTATTGACTAGCAACTTGTGTTGTATTTTTATTCCCACTTGTTATCTATTTGTTACTAGTTTTTCTTGTTTTAATTTAACGTGTTTGCGACCAATGGTATAATACCGTAAGAAAACATTTTTAAAATAAATAAATAAATACATTAAAAAGTACATATTTTCAACCAACGAATCAACGAAACCTCTCTCGTCCATTGCGCCTGGGTTGAGCTAGTGAGCGGGATAGAATAATTATCTATTTAAACGTGTTTATCTGTACTATTCTATTGTTATCCACACACACGAAATACTAACCATTTGCCTCGAAAACTCGGATTTGAAAGAGTAACGTACAATAAAAGTGTTGACAGGAATTAATTTTTCTCTTTGTATCGTTCACTCGCTATATCTATTATATAATTGAAAATTGTTTCTTGTGAAACTTTCATATTACTAGGGAAACGCCAAAATCGTTGTTAAACGAGTGAGTTAGCCAAGTGTTTTGACTTCTTACAGGAACTCACTCTGCTTGCCACAATAATTATTTAAATTGAACATTCAAAATGCGAATCGTATTCAAAACGTATTAGCGTGAAACATTAAAACAAAATCACCTCATTTTTATTTCCCATTGAACACCCTTCAAAAATAATATGTGGGTATAAAAATATAAAAAAGTTAGAACTGACGGGTATCGAACCCCATGCATCCGTGCGGTAGGCTAAATGGTTACCACTAGGCCATGCAGGCCACGTCAACTTCGTCCCGCTGACTGCTACGAAACAAATGCCATTGATATTATTAAAAATCACATTTTTATTTATTGTAGGCTTAAATCGCAATGGATCAAGCTGATTTTGTTAACAGTTCTCAGTAAACTTGTACCGGATGTCTGTTTAAAATTTCAGCGCAATCTGTTCAGCGGTTCGGCTGATTTTCGACGTACAGACAGACAGAATCACAGAATGAGAGCCGTTTGAGTTGAATGGAGACACTCAGTCGCTCCGCTCCCTCGTTTAACTAGGGAAACGCCAAAGTCGTTGTTAAACGAGTGAGTTAGCCAAGTGTTTTGACTTCTAAAACCGTACCGTCTGGTCACCTTACAGGAACTCACTCTACTTGCCACAATAATTATTTAAATTGAACATTCAAAATGCAAATCGTATTCAAAACGTATCAGCGTGAAACATTAACAAATTTCCAAGATAAAACAAAATCACCTAATTTTTATTTCCCATTTAACCCCCCTCAAAAATAATATGTGGGTGTATAAATATAAAAAAGTTAAAACTGACGAGTATCGAACCCCATCCATCCGCGCGGTAGGCTATATGGTTACCACTAGGCCATGCAGGCCACGTCAACCACGTCCCGCTAACTGCTACGAAACAAATGCCATTGATATTATTAAAAATCACATTTTTATTTATTGTAGGCTTCTATCGCAATGGATCAAGCTGATTTGTTAACAGTTCTTAGTAAAACTCGTACTGGATGTCTGTTTAAAATTTCAGCGCAATCTGTTCAGCGGTTCGGCTGATTTTCGACGTACAGACAGACAGACAGAATCACAGAATGAGACCCGTTTGAGTTGAATGGAGACACTCAGTCGCTCCGCTCCCTCGTTTAATAATGATGTAATGGAATTGATTGACCTTCTTTAAATATTTCATTCTGGCTTATATTAAAGAAATGTAAAAGTTATTGTTATCTTGTTTTCTTTCATGTTTACATTATTTGGAAAATAATACTTTTGAATTGTTTTCTTCTAACTATGTTGTACCACCTGTTACGGTGAACTGAATAAATCAAATTAAATTTAGACGCAGTGGAGAGGGTAACGTGGGGAGGGGTGAAGTTTGTAAACTTGGGACTACTCTTTAGTTGCAATGAACTTTAAGACTCTCTATCTGTAGTATTTAGCCAATTATTTTAACTAATTATTTGTACTGATAACCAACTTTGTTGTGGTCGTAGTGTAGATATCAATTTCAGATAATTTCTTTGCATCTCATACTGTACTCGTTTCTTGCTAATATCTTGAATATTGCACTGGTATACACATAACGTGTATAAAAAGTCAACACTCTTAATTAATTATGCAATGTCTTTCCACCGACAGTGTTGGCTCGAGCGTTAAGCGTGCGACTCTGATTCGGTAGGTCCCGGGTTCAAATCCCGACGAGACCTGCAATCCTGACTGAAGGTTTTATTCGAGGTTTTCCTCAAGGGATTGATTCCTCTTTTAAACAGCCCTCGGACATCTCTTCACAATTGTCCTTTTCGCAACATACCAAGTTAGACAACTGAAGAGGGGCATGAATTGCACCCTGGGAAGGCTTCTTACAATAATTATAAATTATAATGTCTTTGCACTGCTCCAATCAGGATGTGACCTTCTTCTACATCAACGCGGCGCCGCAGTGGCAAGCTATCAACAACGGAAACTGGGCTTCCGTAGAGAAGAGAATACGCCGGTTTGCGGTAAACCAGGGCAAAACCTTCACTATTATTACCGGTAAGACTTTAATAATGACTGTCTATGATATGATATGATGCCACCGATAGTGTTGGCTCAAGCGTTTAATTTAATAAGTTTTGTGGAAAGCCTGCCCAGGATGCAATGCATGCGCCCCTCTTCAGGTGTAACTTGGTTAGTTGCGAATAGGACCATTGTGAAGGGAGAAACTCAAAAAATATATTTCATTCAGGCTAACTATAGTAATGAATTTAGCAATTAACTGAAAAATTATTGGGGCCACCATGACCTCCCAAAAAATTGTCAAACATGACATTTTTCGAGCTAGCTCCCATCGGCAAAAATCTCCCATAAGAAATCATGGGGACGATCTTTATGCCCCGTGACCTTGGAGGATTTTGATCCAAAAAAATATTGGCCATTATTGACATACTCTGCAGCCTTTTCTGTGAATTCTCTTTATTTTGTTTTGTAATTTGGGCAAGTAGTTCGGTCAAAATATTCCGATTACCAAGATGGGGTGTGATTTTGGAATTCATATTTTTGCGTACTTGAGGGTATAGGGCCTATTTGGGCACCGTTTTAAGACACAATGAAAAAAATTTGCATTTTAGATTGGTACTATGCTCTAGTATCTATGTGGATCAAAAAAGAAGCAGGTTAAAGCCGATATAGGAAATTTTCTAAAACACCAATTTTTGCCAATTTCTGGATCAAAAAATTAAAAAAAAAAAAAAACCTTTGTTAAATCACAGTTACAAAATATAATTTTTTAAACGGTCATTTAAGTGTAGTATTGTGCTATAGATCACGTGGTAAAAAATAATTTTTGGGGTTTGTAGCCCCTTTAAGAGGACTCAATCCCATGTAATCGTCTTAACGACTGAGGAAAACCTCGGAAAAAACTTCAGTCAGGAATTCCGGTCTCGACAGGATTTGAACCCGGGACCTCCCGAATCAGAGTGGCCGAGCCAACACTGTCGTTAAGCTATACTCTAAATCTGTAGGTCCCGGATTCAAATCTCATCAAGACCACGGCAGTCCTGACTGAAGGTTTTTCCCGAGGTTTAGCTCAGTGGGGAATGAGACTACAAGAGATTGAGTACTTTTCAACAGCCCTAGGAGATCGCTTCACGAATGTCCTAATTCCATTGTTTCTATATAGTTAGACACCTGGGCCCGGATCCACAAAGGGGAGTTAACCGAAATCGGAGTTAAATTTAGGAGTAAGCCGTACTTTACTCCCAATTCGGTATCCACAAAAGAGAGTAGAGCAATTTTCGGAGTTATTTAGCTCCCAAATTTAACTCCTGCTTTTTATTAGGAGTTAAAATATTCAAAATGGCCGACCGTCACCACCTCAGATCTTTGATGATGAATTTTTAACTAAATATCAATATTATATCGATTTTACACTCAAATTTACAATTAAAAATTTGTATTTTGCGTGTTACAACTATTCCCGCGTTTGAAATACAAGTAACATCCCGCGCTGTTACAGGTTAGGTTAGGCCTATCGATCGGCGCGGACATTTGTTTGTAAACAAGACCGACTGCCGAGGCTTTGACATCAAAATACTGGTTTATTTCCACTGTCAGTCTATCAAAACATGTTACGGTTTGTTTGAGGCACTAGACAGTACATTTACAGACGAATTTTGACGTGGTTTTGCCAAGAGATTGTCCAGTTGCTGGTCGAAGTAGGGTTAGGGTAGGCCTAGGCCTGGCCCCTGCCCAGTGAGAGATGCTGGGTGCTGGCCCAATCGTCAGATTTGAATAAGGTAGGGCCTAAGTCTGAGATTGAATAATCTAAGGCCCAGTGCTTGGCCCTAGTCCGTATAGGCCTAGCCTTGGCCTAGGCGCTAGGCCCTAGGCTATCCTAGGGTCTGTGGAAGGCCTAGGCCCTAGGGCCGTGGGATAGGACTAAACGAAGTTTTCAAACGCTTTGCTAGGCCTGAGCCTAAGCAACAAACTCTTGGGTCTAGGCTTAGCCTAGCCAAGCCTTTTGTTGGGTCTACCAGACTCTAGGCCATGCTTGGCCTTGTGTCGGGCTAGGGCCAAGGTCCTAGGCCTACAGGCTTAACCTCAAAATGTGAAGGCAGGTCTTGTAGGGTTTAGCGGATAGGCTAACCTAGTCTTACTCTAGACCTAAGCCTACAAAGTCTTCTACAGCAGTTGGCTTTTAAAATTATTATGATAATTTGAAATTCGTTCCAAAACAAGTTTTTAATAAAAACTCTTTTCTATGGTTTCAATATGAAAGCCATGTTCTCATTGGCTCAATTCCATGACGTCATCTATGACGTCATCACTAGTGGGAGCTATTTTACTTTCGTCTTACTCCAAACTTAACTCCGCTTTGTGGATTCGGAAATCGGAGTTAAAAGTCGAACTAAATTTTAGGAGTTAGACAGGAGTAAAAAATGGGAGTTAAATGGATTTAACTCCGAAAATTAACTCCTCTTTGTGGATCCGGGCCCTGAAGAGGTTCATGCATTGCACCTGGGTCGATTTCCTATGAGATTTTAATTATTTTTATGATATGCCAATGAGTAGAGGTGCGTGTATATAGCATTTTCAACTGTCATTTTATAGCGTTTAGTATAGCATCTATTTTTCGGCTAATTTCAAACCCCTTGTGTATGAACTTTTTCAGATTTTTAATTTGAAATTTGGTCATCAAGGTTGAATTAATATCAACTGAATAAAGATGATTATAAACAAATTATAGATACTATAAGTATAAAAAATAAAATAAAATATGACTTGAAAACCTTAGATTTATGTGAAAATATAGCGCTTTGTAGCATCTATTCGCAAAACGCTATTTTCACGTACCTGTACCAATGAGCAACATAATGCATGTAAACACGTTTTTAAATGGGAACTGAATGTCTATGTTATTGCTCGATGGTTTGACTCAGGTACATACGGAGTCCTGGAACTAGAAGGAAGGGACAACGAACTAGCAGAGATCTGGCTGCACAGGAGAGGATCCAAAAACCGGCTCCCGTGCCTCACTTTTTCTGGAAGGTGGTCTATGACCCGAGGCGCGAGTAAGTAATGTTAATTAAATAATACAATAATATACAACATTACATTCACATATTTTAAATTGAATTATTTAGTATTTTACGTAGTGGGGTAAAAATGTCTTATATGCCGCCTCGTGAAAAAAAAACATAAAAACCGAAAAGGAGTTTCGACTAAAATAGAAACGTTAAAGGTTTTTGCTGTTTTATTAACAAAAACAAAACTACGAAACTAACGTTTCTATTTTAAATAGGCCTTTCAACCTAAACGGAGTTTCGCCGAAGATATAAACTTACTTTTCACGAGGCGGTTTAATACACTATTACCCGTAGTTGAAATATAGGGTACTGTAAGTAAGTAAAATGTGTAATTTACTTTTGTTAGGATGGATATAAACAAATATGTTCATATTTAGTCGAGTATATATAACACTCAGTCACATAATTGATTTCAGAGGGGAAAATTAAATTCAAAGGCAACCGTGACAAGCCTGTAGGCACCGACAACATCGACGAGGTAACAATGACCAACTAGAGAACGGAAACCCCGGTAGATCAAGCTGGACACGATTCCACCCGCGGACAGCTCCAGAATAAACAATGATAATTCGGAAAAACCTTATAGAATGTATTGTGTGCCTCGTTGCTATGACTGCTCCAAAGTAACCGTTTACACATTCCAAGCCAAGAACTGATAGACTTAAATCCACATCAGAAGTTAAAGAACTTCTGCCTAGAGCGGGAACCGAATCCTGGACGTACTGCATTGGAAGCAGAGCCTCTCACCACAAGACCAACGACACACAAACATAACATACAACATAACATAACGACCATAGGCATACGTTGTGCAGATTTAGATTGTAAATCATCAAATGGGCATCCCTTTAGTATGGCCTGAGGAAAAGTGAACTTATTTTAGAGTGTGAATAATATAGAAAATAATGGGACTGACACTTACTGTATGTTGCTGTCAAATGCGGCGAGGTCACAGCGTAGATCGGTGAAGTTTCAGAATGGCGAGTGAGTTGATAGACGCAGCGTGGAAAAGAAAAAAAGTAAGAATGAAAAGTAGAAAATAAGACGATGAAAACAAGAAATTGGCCTAGATGATGAAGAAGAAATGCCGGAAGTCGAGCGAGCGTCCGCTGTCGTGATATCTTATGCCGGGCCCGGGAGGACGAGTACAACACTGCACGGAGCGATAGCTAACACGTCATTGCAGAGTAGGCTGACTGACAGAGGTATTCAAATAGAAGAGTGAGTGGATGAGGTATTCCAGCTGATAAGAACCAGTTTAAGTTGAAAAACAGATGATGCGAGAGAAAATGATTGACGAGTACAGAAAATTACAACAAACGAAAATTTGCACTTTTTTATTACTTTATTTGGATTAAGGCGCGTCAACCGTTAGGTCATAATGCGCCACTCTAGCCCAGGGGATCTGAGGAGGAAAGTTCCATGTTTCTCAGAACCAACCGCGGGTATGGGGGGAGAAGAGGGGGTGTTCTCACTTCGCGGTCTTCATCGTCTTTGTCATCGTTCGTGGTGTCATTGACGTCGTCGTCGTCGTCGTCGTCGGGGAAGTCGTCAAGGGGAGGGGAAGGTGTTTTCAACGACGATTGCCAGAGCTTGCCTCTAGTTTCGGGGAATAAAATACTCCCCTACACACAAGTTCATGTTTGCCAGATGGGCTTTATCTCTTTTTTTGTCGCCGCGTTTACTACTAGGAAAACGCTAAAGTCCCGTCGCGTTGATGGATGAGCGTTTTTGTAAGTTTTGAGTTTGCGTGGGATTTCTTTACTTATCAAGTGCTTTTTGAACGCATTGTAGGTGATTGTTGTCAAGTTTGTATTGTTACTTGTTAATTGTTATTAAATACCTCAAAAAACTTAATTTAAAACCTTTATTTATATGGTTTTTGGATAATGTTTTCAATTTTTTCTTTCAAAAAGCAATACATCACTATAACCTTAATGTCCATGTGAAATATGAACGTTCTAGCCCCACCCGTCTGGTCAGAATCGACCCAAATGTCACGAAAATATCGCACTAAAAATCGAAAAAAATCGTAAAAGTACGATATTCATGAGAAATATTTCTTCGATTGTACCCAAAAACTTGGCAGGTCTTAGTTCAGAGATTTCGAAGGTCCCCTCAAAATTTCATCAAGATCGCATATGCCGTTTGCCCGGAATCGTGCGAACAAACAGACAGAAAAAAAAACAAAACATTGGAGCTAAATTTTTTGAGGGGTCAGTGAAATTGAAGTTTTCGCTTCGCTCGCTACGCTCATCCAATTAGCAGATTCATGCTCTGGGACATTTCTACCCCAGGCCCAGACCGGGTATTTTGCACTAAGGCTATTCGTGACGATGAATGATGATAATTTAAAAACCATGCCTGATGCGGGATTCGAACCCACGTCCTTGTAGATCCATATGCTTCTGACTAGCACCTTAAGTGTATATGTGGCACCGCGGACGGCAATACACA
This sequence comes from Sweltsa coloradensis, assembly GCA_024449915.1. NCBI lineage: Eukaryota > Metazoa > Arthropoda > Insecta > Plecoptera > Chloroperlidae > Sweltsa > Sweltsa coloradensis. The sequence goes on along the minus strand of JAMZAV010004004.1, from coordinate 34,815 downwards.
TGAATGTCTCTACCAAATATGAATATAATTTTTTCCATGACCGGGGTTCAAATTCGGTAATGTTAATCGATTACTTTTCTTCTACAGGCCGGCATTGCCTTCGTCTCCCTGAACATCATGCGGCGCGCCCCTACCGCAGCCGAGCAGCTGTGTGAGGATGTCTGCGACGCGGCGGGCTGGGGTCCTCAGAGCGGCGCATGGAGGAACTACGTCAGGGGGTACGTCTACTGCTGTGACGTCACGGAGCTGGGGCGGGTCGTTAACTTCCTGCCGGGGATGGAGGTTGACGGGTTGCTCATGATGGTAGAGACAGAGGAAGAGGAGGAGGATGACGAAGATAAGGATGAGGACGATGACTCGGATGTTGACACAGATGTTGATGTTAGCACGGATGTTGATGATAATATATAGAGCTAGGACGGGGGGGGGGGCACTTTTTGCCGAGGGTAAATTATCTGGGAATGTGTTCTTACAAGTAGTAAGTACCCTTGAAAGCCGGAGGTGATCTACGGACAAAAATCTCCTCTAATAACCTGCTTGACTCGCCTCTTATCTTAATTAAGAGTCAACTATACCTATTTGAAACTTTTTTCGTAACTATTCCTGCTTCCAGTTGTCATCCGATCGATATGCAGTTTTGCATAATTGTCAAGAAAGGATATGGTCTCTCTTCTAAAGTAAAAGATTACTAAACATTGTAAGCATTACACACTAATAAATTCCGAAATTTACTAATTTTGATGATTTTACAAAAATCCAAAATCCTAAAAATAAATTTAATTTATTAAGTTTTTTGTGATTGTTTAAAAAAACTGTACCACTATAGAAGCTATGTGCAAAGTGATAACAATCTGATAAAAATTGGCTTCAGGAAGAGTTCCAGAAAAAAATCACTACTATTGAAGACTCAAATTTCGCGTTCGGTGGTTTCTTCCGCGAAAGTTTGATTATACTCCCTGATTTGCTGTTCCTGATTTTTGGCAAACCTCATATTCGTTTGAGTGGGATCGTCTAATAAATCAGTTTTTTTCTTTTCGTTTTTCTTTTTTAATGTTTTTTTTTTTTTTTTTTCTTTTCTTTTCTTTTCTTTTCTTTTCTTTTCTTTTCTTTTCTTTTCTTTTCTTTCCATTCTCCACCCTTTTTTATATTTGATTCATTTATTAAATGCATATAATATCATTTAATTTGTTACCAAAATTCTTGTGTTAAATGCATTGTTGTTGTAATGCTACTATTTCAAATATTTACGAAAATGTAATTTATTGTTGTTTCTGCATCTATGTAATTAGATTTATTTAGTTGTCCTCCTTTGTAAATCAGTTTTTATAACTGAATAGGATAGACGTTAAATAAATAAATAAATAAATAAATAAAAAAAACTATCGAGTGCCACCGAGAAATACACGAGTTCATACATCGATTCATTGATGTGCACATGTATTCCTAAGTAAGTCTACTTAAAACAATCTTTCGACATTGAATAGGCCTTATTAATATTTGTACAATATTAATATTCATCACTTTCAAAATCATAACTGAGAGATAATCAACTTCACAAAATGTCTTCAGTCGCTTCTGCACGCACACACAATTTATATTTATGCTTTACACCCTTATTCACACAATAATAGGCCCTACACTCAAACATACATACCACACTACACACATACATTCATGTTTATGTTATTATTATAATTATCTTTAGGCATATGTTATTAATTATTTTACATTGTATGCTATTGTATTTTATTGTTAAGGTTTGGTCAATTGCACTTGTGGGACATTTGTCCTGTTGTAATGTGACCACAAATAACATAATAATACAATAAATCAATCAATAAACATAACATTTATTGCTTCTTAACACTTCAAATTTTAAGTTTAGCTTTATACAGTCATTTAGTGCAATACAATATATTTTTCAATAAAGGCTATTGAAACGCCACACCATCATCCATTATACAATTTTTCTTCTATTTTTCTGGATGCCGCGAATCAAGTGCAAAATTTTATTTTCAACAACGTTTTTTGTATTGTTTACCGAATGTGTGTATTACATCTTGAAGTAATGGAAAATATTTTTTCTAAAATAACATAAATAGAACAAGAATTATTTTTCAATAAGTACTTATATACGAGTTTTGTTATGGCAGACAAGAGAAATCATCTACTTAACATCAGGAGTCTATTTTTGAGTAGGCTTAAACTTAGTTGGAAGAGAAAATAAATATAAAACACTACGCTCAAGCGTAACGTGTGAGACCCTTGATCCGGGAGGTCACGGATTCAAATCCCGCCACCGCCTGTCTGGAGTCTTGACTTTAGGGTGTTCCCAGGAATCAGTTGATATTAATTCAGCCATGATGACATTATTTCAAAATAAAAATATGAAAAAACTTCATAGGGAATACACAAGTTTTTGTATAATCTTAGGTTGTCAAAAAATAGATGCTACAAAACGCTATAAAATGACACTTGAAAATGCTATATACACGTACCTTTGACAATTATTCATCCTAAATACATGGTTATATGGTTGAAGAGGGAAGATTTAATGTCCTTGGGAAACTTGAGAAATATTTTATTTAAATACACAAATCTAAAGCAGTTTTTGGTTTTGAACCATATGCCCGTTAGGGCGTTGCAGCCAAGCCGTGGCGCTTTAGTTATCTTAGGCACTTTAGGCCTATAAAGCAAGCAGAGTATGAGTGTTTAAAAATCAATTGAACTGCTCTTAGGAAGGATTATTTTTGTTATTTTGCTATATTTAAAAAAATTAACTTTTCTTCGATTGACTGACATTATTTACAAAAATACAAAATCTGACTAAAAATAACTACGGCTATGTGGATGAATAATATCGTAGTATATATTTTTTGTTGGATATTCGTATTTCTAAAATTTCAGCCAGTCGAAGAAAAGAGAAACTTTTCGAAATATTGCTACATAATAAAAATAATTTCCTACCTAAGAGCATGTAAAGTTTAATTAATTTTTAAATAACATTTGTTTTATTAAAGTTTAATAAAACAGAGTATGGGTGTTTTCGAAGTGTCACCCAGTCATCGTGAATCATGAATCTTGACGCTGTCGTGCTACTGTCGAGTAACCTCTAGCTTGACCAAGCTTAGGTAATGAAATCTTCATATTTAACGGCTCGCTTTGGTGAAAAAGATAGGCCCTAACTATAGACATGGTTCTATGCGAAGGATCGCGGGTTCAAATGTTACTCAATTAGTTTATTTAAACCAATTTGACATTTTTTGGTTTGGTTTTTATTTGCAACAGTACAACGTACGACAATGACAAATACAATTGAACAAGAAAAGAATATAATATGAATAGATCAATACAGATATTACATAACATATAGATGTGAATGAAGTAGAACAAGAATAGACAACAACAACAAGAATAGATCAATAAGATATTACATAACATATAGATGTGAATGAAGTAGAACAAGATGTAAAAATTAGAACAAATACTCGTAGCAAGTACAAATTCACATTACACACAGAAAATTAAAAAGATTAAATTTATTTTGCAAAATGTTACACAAAATATTAACTTTAATATAGACAGCGATGATCTGACGACTAGTTATGATAGCATTACAAGTTATCTTGGTGATTACTTAGCATGAAAATGCAATCTCTGAATATTTTAGTGGAATCCAATGTTAAGTGAATATCAACAGATTTAGATAAGTCATTATAAGTTTCTTTAATTCTGACAGCGCGGATTGACATTTGCGGCACGTCCTGAGAAGCTGCAATTTTACTGACCCATCCAACGATTTGCGAACGTAAGTCTGTACACGCAAACTATATATTATCATTGTGCACGCGACTTTAATAGGCATATAGCTCAAAATAATCATATGCCCAAGTCCGCCATTTTTAACTAGACGCAAGTTTGATTCTGTAAATCCTTTTGCAGAAGTAGTTTTTAAAAATAGTTTTTACAAATATCACTAACACTTCTTGGTGCTATGCTCGTTGTGATATTCCTAATGTAATGTTATCTTTGAACAATAATAAATTATTATATTACACTAATACATATAAATCCGATAGTTCACGCAATAAGATTGATTTTTTGTTTTTGTTTATTATTTGGCTACAACTCAACTCTTGTGGGCCTATACTGTTGTAAGGTAACCTTACCTTGTCAATAAAACCAGATGAGACGACGATGCCTCGTCGAAATATTGTTTAAATCTTGTTATTTATTTATTTAAGAGCAGTTTTAAGTCCAATAGATAAATTACAACTTATCATCATCTGCTCTAAAAGTTTCATCGAACTAATAAGATAGCCTACCTCAATTCAACCAGCAATACCCAAAACCAAACTTCTATTTCATGTAAGCTTGGTGAAGTGGATGATGTACTTTCAAAAAGAAACCTCCCTCTCGAGTTTGTTTCCTGTAATTTGGAGACACGTAGTACCATACCACAGGCTAGTCACGGGTAAAGTGGCCAACTTTTTTAAATTTTTATTTATTATGGATTACTCTACCTATAGACTAGTTTTAATTTATTTTTAATTTATTTATTTAACGCCTATCCTATTCAGTTATAAAAACTGATTTACAAAGGAGGACAACTAATTACTAAATAAATCTCATTACATAGATGCAGACACAACAATGAACTACAGTTAATAAAATATTTGAAATGCTAATATTACAACAACAATCTATGTCTTGTCCTGTGTGGTATATCTTGTATAATAGCAGTGGTTCCCTAACTGTGGTACGCGTACCCCCAGGGGCACTTGGGGAGTTCCCGGGTGATAAAGTCCAGCATAACCAAATACTTGTTACAGTAAATTCAAAATCGTGCAAATTTGTAAAAAGCTTCTAACTTGTGAAGAACATGCTGGCTGTCCATATATCAATATAGTGTGTATATATATATATATATATATATAATTGGAACTGCGAATCAGAATGTGGCATTGGGTGAAAGGCAATGGGATAGCTCATTCAGTGAGCAGGTGGCACAGAAACAGAGGAACATAAAATGTATTATTAAAGGCGTGAATATGATAAAAAGTATATTAAACTTATATTTAAGAGGATTGGTGACAAAGATAAGCCTAAACCACACATCACAGTGCGTTATTTGCTCTGAATTTATTTATAATAACAGTCAAAAACGCTATTCTTTAGAGACCAAACACGTACAATATACTACATGACAAACCTGTACAGTTTTTACAACGCGGCTATACGAACTTTATTTAGGAACATTAAGTTACAGTCAAAATGCACTTGAAGAATATTGTTATCTAAACGGTGGGAAATTTCTACTGTTCTTAGTTTTTAGAAGAGTGGGTAGGTGGTTGAAGCCAAACTACTTAGGGGGTATAGTGGTTAACTAGGAAAACGCTAAAGTCCCGTCGCGTTGTTGAGCGAGCACCGGTACGTGCAACAACGACCCGAGGACGACATTCCCATAATGTTACATACCAATTATTTAGCTGAAAATGTGTAAAATAGGAGAGAATGTTGTACTTATTGACCCTGCAAAATTTCATAACGATCGGAACATTTTTTTTTTTATATACAGTATATATATATATTGTTAAACTTGGCTTTATAGTATATGCTATATATTATTATATGTATGGATGTATGATTATATGTATATATTATATATATATGCAGACATTGTATTTTCGGGTAGTCCGTGTGGTTTTATTATTAGTTCCAACGTTTCGGCAGTTCTCCCTGCCTTTGCCCTGTCTTTGTATCCAGTTGCAGTGTTTGTTAAGAAGTAAGGTTTTTTTGTTTCGATATTGTTTTATGTTTTAAATTTCCTTGAAGATGGGCAGGGAAAACTGCCCGAAACGTTGGAACTAATAATAAAACCACACGGACTACCCGAAATACAATGTCTGCATATTCAATCCGTGAAAGTCTGCGATATAATATATATATTATATATATTTATTAATTTTATAAACAAACGATCGGATTTTGTTTAAAAACTATACAGCAATCCGCCTAGGTGGTATGTACCTGTGTGAAAAATTTCAGGTCGATCAGAGAAGCGGTGCGACCTGTATCGAAACAGTAACAGAAAAAAAACAGACATTCGAGCCATAAGAGTCAGTGGAGACGCTCGCTACGCTCGCTCAAAAAGTTTGGGAAATACTGCCTTAAATTCACTATTTTCACATTTCACTTTGTTCACGTAAACACGTGTAAACACGTTTTATAAGTTATATATTATACTATTAATGAGACATTACACGGGTGAGATAGATCTACGTAAAACGCATTCAAATACGCCCTACTTCTACACAATATTTACACCTTTCGACTGCATCTTTTAAAAATCATAGTATAAAATACAAACTCGTGAGAAACACGCTTTGGTCATAGATTTTATGGCCGTTTTCTCAAATCAATAAGCATCTTTGTTCATTGTGTTCATCACACCAAAGTAGGAGTAGGCTGAGTTAAGGACCTGAAACCAAATAAGACTAGTGAGTTGTGACGTCATAAATGGCTTAATGAGCCAGAATACAGCCATTTCTATAGTGAGATTTGCTCTTTTCATAATTGTATGAGCGAAGCGAAGACATAATAAAACATTAAGATATTAAACTGGTGGTGAAGCACATTGCTCTGTTCTTGCCACCAGGAATATGAACGTATTTTGTAATCTAGACATTTTGAAAATAAATAATGATTATTTCACTGACCCCTCAAAAAATTTAGCTCCAATGTTTTGTTTTTTTATCGCGCTCTATCGGACAGACGGCATTTGCGATCTTGATGCAAATTAAAGGGGTCCTTCGAAATCTCTGAACTTAGACCTGCCACGTTTTTTGGTATAATCGAAGAAATTTTTCTCATGAATATCGTACTTTTACGATTTTTCCGATTTTTAGTTAGATATTTTCGTGATATTTCGGCCGATTCTGACTAACAGGTGGGGCTACAACGTTCATAATTCACATGTATATTAAGGTAATGGTGATTTATTGCCTTTTGAAAGAAAAAATTGAAAAAGTTTGGTAGAATCTATAGAAATAAAGGACTAGTATGAGTTTTTTTAGGTGTATACCCAAGTAACAATAGAAACTTGACAACAATCACCTACAATGCGTTCAAAAAGCAAATCTTTGGGCCTCCAGATAATTTACATTCTATAAATTTGTATGACCGTAGCAATACTTTATATCAAATATCCTAATTTATTTTAACAAAAATGATTTTGCAGTGGGACTTGGAAAAAGTGAAGTGATCCCATGCATACTAAAAACTTAAAAAAGCTTATCCATCAACGCGACTAAAAAAAGCGTTCACAAAGCGGCCTAGTAGAGACACATAACTGATTTTAAGTTTAGAACATTACGTTAAAAGCAGATCAAGCAAACCCTCACTATTGACGAGCGAACAATGAATATAGACCAGCATATTTTATCAAAATTGTATATTGTACTATTTTTTAAATCGTTTATCACATGTTTTTAATTTAATTTAAATTCATGTAGAATGGTTGAGATGATATATTACCTTTGTGAACATATCCATGTTAAAAGGCAGGAAGGCCATAGTAGATATCTGTAGAGGCTTCACTGCATGGCTCATTATTATCAGAATGGTTCTCTTGTATGAGGGGGAAGCTTCTGTCCAGTCGCTGAAGTACAGGGCGTCGCTCATTTTAACACTCTGTAACATGGAGCAGGTTGAGAAAGAGAGAGAAGCATAGTTCGCTTTTGATGGGGTGTTGGGGGTCTTCTGTTCAATAAGTATTGTTATATGATTACAGGTTAACATTCCGCTGTATGCATCTTTTTTGTGTGTGACAAGTTATCAAAGTGATTTAATACCTTGTTAGTTATTAGATATTAAATCTGTATTCACGTGATGGATTACAATATTTACAAGAAACCAGATTAAAATTTACAACCATACCAGCAACATGTAGAAAAGTATGACTATCTTATGATTCATGTAAATTGTGATAAATGGCCATCTACCTGTTCTGTCAAATCACTGGACGCCCAGCAAAATGCGTAGAGTTCTTGTAGAACGAGAATCTGGCCTATGGACCAGAGAACCATGTCAACTGAACCGACTGGTACCTGTTAAAAAGAGTTGCCTGTTAGATAAAAGTTGTATAAACTAGGCCGCTTCATGAACGCTTTTTACAGTCGCGTTGATGGATGAGCTTTTTTTTTAAAAAAAATATTTCTATTAAATGATTACGTTTTTAAGTGGGATTTCAATATTTTTTCTATAGTTACTTGGTATTACTTGTTAATTATAACATGTAAAAGGCTTATATTAAAACCTTTATTTCTATGAATTTTGACCAACTTTTCAACTTTTTCTTTCAGCCCGTTATTCGCGCCTGGTTAGAGGAGCAGCTGTCGTCTGTGTTATGCATCTGCGAAACTTGGTTAAATGATAGTATTGCAGACACAGAAGTCATACCTCTACATTATACGTCTTCAGGAAGAACAGATTAGTTTAAAGGGGGCGGTGGGGTTGCCATTGCGGCAATGCCAGAGCTTGGGCACTCGTCTAGTAGAGCTTGAGACGGAGGCTGAAATTCTGTGGATTGAGGTGACTGTGGGGAGAGACAAACTCTTGATTGGCTCTGCCTATAGAGCGCCAAATTCATCGGACTACATGAATCAGCAACTACAGGCTTCCCTAGAACGTGCTCAAGCTATCCAAGATAAATACAAAGCGATAGTTCTTCTTGGTGACTTTAATCTGGACATCTCATGGGGGAACTCTGCTCCAATTCCAGGGAAAAAACCTGCTGACGAATTTATCTCCTCCTTTAACTGCCTGTTCCTCAGTCAACTAGTCACTGAAGCTACTCGGGTGACCCCCTCTACCCGTGCCACTCTAGACTTGGTTCTATGCGACCGCCCTGAACTGGTTAAGGAGGTTGTAGTCATGCCTGGTGTCAGTGACCACCTGGCTGTCAGGACGAACCTCTCTCTTAATCAACCCAAACCAAAACATGTAAATAAGACTGTATATAACTACACTCGGGCTAACTGGCCCCTTCTAAATACACTGTTTCTGAGCAAACTCCCAACTATGTACACTGGCGACATAAATACTGCATGGTCTAACTGGAAATCGCTATTCTTGGAATGCGTTTGAGCTAGCGATACCAAAGGCAACCATCAAAGGCAAGCAAGAGAGCCGTGGATCACCAAGGAAGTACTCAAATGTATTCGAAAAAGAAATTGTATGTTTAGAGCTACTAAAATGGCCTAGATCCAAAAGTTAAGGAAAAATACAATATTTACAGAAATCGGGTCAAAACTCTTATCCGTGACGCTCACCAAAAATTCATCTGGGGTCTTGGTGGTAATAGCAAAAACCTCTGGAAATACGTACATTCAAAGCAAGGCAGTTCAGCGCCAGCTAACTTCATTGATAATGGGCAAAAACTTACAAACCCAGAAACAATAGCTAATGCTTTCAACAGCAAAGTTCAAAAATTCTTTCAACGCAGAAGCTCATCCACCTAGCATGTTTATTCCACCCAAACAGGCACACATCGGGATCCATAATCTCTACTTCACTACCGCCGAAGTCACAGCAAGTCTAAAAAGTTCAAAACCAAACTCAGCGCATGGCCCAGATGGTATACCATCGCGCATTCTCTTTGAATGTGCTGGCGCTCTGGCTCCATCACTGGGTGGATTGTTCAGTCCACTCATCCGCATGTGGAGCTGTACCAGATGAATGGAAAACTGCTCACGTCGTCCCAATCTTCAAGAAGGGTGACAAGTCGAACCTGGACAATTACAGGCCAATTTCACTAACAAGCGCTGTCTGCAAGGTGATGGAAAGGCTCGTGTCCGCAGCTCTCCTGGATCACTTCACATTCAACAATCTCATTGGTGATAGTCAGCATGGGTTTTTGCCAAAAAGGTCATGTGTCACTATGCTAATCGACGTCATCGATGACTGGCAGTTCTCCATTAAAAGTGGGAAAGCGAAACAAGTTGATGTTATATCCTTGGATTGGGCCCGGGCTTTTGACTGTGTCCCACATGCCAGGCTTTTGGACAAGCTCAAGAAATACAAAGTTGATGGTTGTGTGCTTTCATGGATACGTTCCTTCTTACAGGCCGTTTTCAGTGTGTCTTATTTGATGGCGCAAAATCAAGCTCTGCCAAAGTTACGTCTGGGGTCCCACAGGGTTCAGTCCTGGGTCCACTGTTGTTTAATATCTACATGCTCGATTTACCATCTGTTATTAGCCCTTTCACAAAAATTGCCCAGTATGCGGATGACTCCACTCTGTATAAATCTGTAAATAACGAACATGACTCATCTCAACTGCAGCAGGATTTAGACAACATTCAATTGTGGTGCGAATGTAACCAAATGCAACTCAATCCCAGTAAGTGTGAACTATTAAGAATCAGTAGGTCCAATTTTCCTGTGAATTGTTTGTACACCCCGAAGGATATCACAATTCCTATAAAAACTTCCACCAGGCTTTTAGGTGTAAATATCAGTAGTTACCTTAAGTGGAACATTGCATTGTAATATAATCCAAAACAGGGTGGCTAAACTCACTGGCTTTATTTATAGAAATTTGCACGGTTGCAAGAAGCAGGTACTTCGCACTGCTTATCTCACACTCGTTCGCCCTATTATTACATATGGCCTTCCAGCATGGCACCCTACAACTGCTGCCAATATAGCCAAACTGGAATGTTTACAAAATCGAGTGAGTAAAATCATTACCAGCAAGGTGAACGAAGTGCCACAGTAAGAAGACAACAGTGTAACCTGCCATCTCTGGGAATTGTATTTTAAAAAAAATAGATGTATTGTACATAAAAAAAATGCTTTAAAAATCTAGTCCACACATGTCCATTCAAGCGACTACAGTTGCGCTATAGGAGTGTCCAGAGAAACGAGGGTGTAACCCTCTATCCCCCCCTTTTGCAAGAACATCTGCCTATCAATGTAGTTCCTTTTACAGAGTAGTTAGTCTCTGGAACACATTACCAGCGCCTATAAGAGCCTCATCAGTCCCAAAATTCAAAACTTTAGTCAAAGCACGTTTTAAATAACCGATGCTCTCCTAACATGGTGATTACTGTTTGAGATTGTTGCATCTACGTAAATCAAAAATTTTAATACCTTAGCTTCATTTTCAAGACATTTACTCACAATAATTGCGCACAATAATTAAAATACTCTGTTTCACATTCTCAGTTCTGTCAATGTATATACTCTGACTGTCTTCAATCAATTTAGTTTTTCTTTCAACTCTTGTGTATTTGCAACTATCTTACAACTTGGCTTATGACCTAGCATTCTCTTGGCTCTGACTGGACATGATTGGACTCTCACAATGTTCTCATCTCATTCATCTAAATTTAAATGTAATTTTGTTTTTATTTTATCTTGAATTTTCATAATCATTCATTTAGATTTAAACCTAGTGTTTTGTAGTTTTATTGTATAGAAAGCAAGCTAAGCCATTCTGCCATGGAGCTAACTAGCTGTTTTTAGCTTGCTTAGTAAATATCTGTACTCTGCTGATATAGTTGTGTGGATATGTCATCTGCCACGTTATGTGGTCTTGGTTTACCTGTGCTGTATATGGTGTGTTACATATATGTATGTGTATTCGTAAAGTTTGGAATTTGTTGAATAAACAATAATAATAATAATAATAATAATAATAATATATAATAAATATAATAATTGGATGAGCGAAGCGAAGACTTCAATTTCACCGACCCCCCAAAAAATTTAGCTCGGGTGTTTTTTTTTTTTTTTTTTTCGTTTTTCTGTCTGTTTTGTTCGCTCTCTACCGGCAAACGGCATATGCGATCTTGATGAAAATTTGACACGACCTTCGTTTCTCTGTACTTAGACTTGCCACGTTCTTGGGTACAATCGCAGAAATATTTCTCATAAATATCGTACTTTTACGATTTTTTTCGATTTTTAGTGCGATATTTTCGTGCCATTTGGGCCAATTCTGATCAAACGGGTGGGGCTACAACGTTCATATTTCACATGGACATTAAGGTTATGGTAATGTATTGCTTTCTGAAAGAAAAAGTTGAAAAAGTTAGCCAGAATCGAGAGAAATAAAGCTTTTAATATATTTTTTTTGACTTGTGCGATATTTTCGTGCCATTTGGGCCAATTCTGACCAAACGGGTGGGGCTACAACGTTCATATTATACATGGACATTAAGGTTATGGTGATGTAGTACCTTTTGAAAGAAAATGTTGAAAAAGTTAGCCAGAATCCATAGAAATATAGCTTTTAATGTAAGATTTTTACGTTAAATAATAACAAATTAACAAGAAACAATAGAAACTTGACAACAATCACCTACAATGCGTCGGCAGAAAAACAAAGCACTTGCAAAAGTAAAGATATCCCACGCAAACTAAAAACTTTAAAAAAGCTCATCCATCAACGCGGCGGGACTTTAGCCTTTTCCTAGTAATAATAATAATAATAATAAAAGGCACTATATCACCATAATTTTTATATCAATGTGAAATAGCCCCACCCGTTTGGTCAGAATCGGCCTAATGACGAACGAAAATATCGTATTAAAAACCGGGAAAAAATTGTAAAAGTTCGATTTCTATGAGAAATATTTCTTCAAATGTCTCTAAAATCATGACTTAATTTCAGAGATTATAAACGTTCCAATAAAATTTCATCAAGATCGGAGTAGCCGTTTGCCAACTATCACGAAGACAGAAAAACTAACAAAAAACAAAACATCCGAGCTTTTTTTCTTGGGGTAACGTAAGTGAAAAAAAAAACAGAAAGTCAAATTGAAGTCTTCGCTTCGCTCATCCAAAAACATTTTTCTACCGGTCAGTCTATAGAAAAACAGTTGAAAATTAATGTCCCAAAAACACAACACCCTACGTTGAATGATGTGCCTTGGCGAATCGAAGTTTGAAATTATTTTGAGATGGCTATATTGGCCGTGTACCGGATCAGAAAAAATTGAAAAATATATTTTTGATTTTAAAAAATAGCCAGGTTTTAAAGCCATTTACCATGTTTTGACTTGGTAGCATTTTTGCCAAAAACGTGGCAGGTCTAAGTTCAGAGATTTCGAACGTCCTCTCCAATTTTCATAAAGATCCCGTATTCAGTTTGCCGGGTAGGGAGCGAACAACTAACAGACAAAAAAACTAACAAACAAAAATAATTGGATGAGCGAAGCGAAGACTTCGATTTCACTGACTACCCAAAAAATTTAGCTAGGGTGTTTTTTGTTTTTTGTTTGTATTTTTGTCTTTTTGTTCGCACTCTACCTGGCAAACGGCATATGCGATCTTGATGAAAATCGGAGGGGACCTTTGAAATCTCTGAACTTAGACCTGCCACGTATTTGGGTACAATCGAAGAAATATTTCTCTTGAATATCGTACTTTTACGATTTTTTCCGATTTAAAGTGCGATATTTCCGTGATATTTAAGCCTATTCTGACCAAACGGTGGGGCTACAACGTACATATTTTACATGGAAATTAAGGTTATGGTGATGTAGTAACTTTTGAAAGAATAAATTGAAAAAGTTAGCCAGAATCCATAGAAATAAAGGTTTTAATATAAGTTTTTCAAGGTTTTAGTTTGCGTGGGACCACTTTTCCTTTGCAAGTACTTTTTGAATGCAAAAATTAACAAGTAACTATAGAAACATGACAACAATCACCTATACAATGCGTACAACTAGGAAAACGCTTAAGTCCCGCCGCGTTGATGGATGAGCTTTTTGTTAGTTTTTAGTTTAGCACTTTACCTTTGCAAGTTTTTTTGAATGCATTGTAGGTGATTGTTGTGAAGTCTCTATTGTTACTTGTAAATTGTTAATCCTCAAAATACTTATATTAAAACCTTTATTCTATGGATTCTGGTTAATTTTTTCAACTTTTTCTTTCAAAAGCAATACATAACCATTACCTTTATGTCCATGTAAAATATGAACGTTTTAGCCTTACCCGTTTGATCCAGGATCGGCCTGAATGTCAAGAAAATATCGCACTTAAAATCGAAAAAAATCGTGAAAGTACGATATTGATGAGAAATATTTCTTCGATTGTACCCAAAAACGTGGCAGGTCTTAGTTCAGAGATTTGGACGGTCCCCTCCAGTTTTCATCAAGTTCGCGTATGCCGTTTGCTCGGTAGAGAGCGAACAAACAGACAAAAAAAAAACACCCGAGCTACATTTTTTGGGAGTCAGTGAAATTGAAGTCTTTGCTTCGCTCATCCAAAAAGCATGTCTTCGGGCCTCCAAATATTTTTCATTCTATTAATAATTGGTATTACCACTAGGCCGCTTCGCGTAAGCATTTTCCGGCCGCGTTGATGGATGAGCTTTTTTGGAATGTCCAATGATTACGTTTTTAAGTGGAATCTCATTACTTTTTCTATTTATTTAAAATTACTTGTTTATTAAAGTCCTGTAAAAGGCTTATATTAAAACCTTTATTTCTATGAATTTTGACCAAAATTTTCAAATTTTTCTTTCAAGAGGCACTACATCACCATAATATTTATGTCAATGTAAAATATGAACGTTGTAGCCCCACCCGTTTGTTCAGAATCGGCCCAAATATCACGAAAATATCGTATTAAAAACCGGGGGAAAAATCGTAAAAGTACGATTGCTATGAGTATTATTTTTTCGAATGTCTCTAAAATCATAACATATATAATTTTAGTGATTTCAAACGTTCCCGTAAAGTTTCATCAACATCGGAGTAGCCGTTTGCCAAATACCACGAAAATATCTCATTCAAAAATGAAAAAAAATCGTAAAAGTACGATATTCATGAGAAATATTTATTCGATTGTACCCAAAAACAATACACCTCTAAGTTCAGAGATTTCGAAGGTCCGCTCCAATTTTTATCAAGATCGCATATGTTGTTTGCCCAGTAGAGAGCGAACAAACAGACAAAAAAACTAACAAAATCGAAACACCCGAGCTATTTTTCTTGGGGTAACGTAAGTAAAAAAAAAAAAAAAACACAAAGTGAAATTGAAGTCTTCGCTTCGCTCATCCAATAACAAAGGTACTAATTTATAAAAAATTATTCTTATTTAACCAAAAAAATTGCATTGGAACTTGAAGAAGTAAAGAGTTCCCACGCATACTAAAAACCTTAAATAGCTCATCCACCAACGCGACTAGAAAAGCGTTCACAAAGTGGCCTAGTTATTAGTCATCTAATAGTTTAACCAAAGCTACGCTCTCCATACTACACTTACCCAAATTTCTGAAAATCCTTTTGAATTTTTTTCTCATTAATGAGGATTTTGCATTGCCACAGGGGAAGAAATTCGAGCGGGAAAAGTGGACAACCTAGCATTGGTCACTAGTGTTAATTGGATGAGCGTAGCAAGCGAAGCGAAGATTCCATTTCACTGCACTGGAGAAAAAAATCCGGATTTTTTTTTTCTTTTTCTTTCTTTTTTTCTGTATTTTTGTGTGTTTGTTAACACGGTTCCGGCTAAACCGATACTCCAATTGCGATGAAATTTTGTTAAAGCATTCGAAATCTCTGAATTTAGAACTGCCACGTTTTTGAGCGCAATCGAAAAATTATTTCCTATGAAATCGCAATTTTACGATTTTTTTTCAATTTTTAAAATATTTCTTCTACTTATAACACCTACATGCTTTATCCGATTGTAATGATTTTTGCACAGAACATCTATTTAATGAATTTATATATTCGTGTGAAATTTGAGCATAATCGAAAAATTATTCCTCGTGTAAATCGCAATTTTACGATTTTTTTTTTAAATTTTTAAAATTCTTCGACTTGTAACACCTACATGCTTTATCCGATTGAAATGGTTTTTTCATAGAACCTTTATTTTATGGATTCATATATTCGTGTGAAATTTGAGCGTCATCGAATTATTCCTCATGAAAATCGCAATTTTACGATTTTTTATATTTTTTAAATTTCTTCGACTTATAACACCTACATGCTTTATCCGATTGTAATGATTTTTTCACAGAACCTTAATTTTATGAATAAATATGTTCGTGTGAAATTTGAGCGTAGGCCTTATCTAAAAAATATTTCACAAGAAAGTCGTAATTTTACGCTTTTTCTCGTAAAAAAAAAAAAAATACGTTTATCCAACAACGCGCCTGAAAAAGCGTTTGCGAAGCTTCCTAGTAAATCCTCACTTTCTCTTCCCCCCCCCCCCCCCCCTCCTTCTCTCTCCCACTTGCACTCTCGCGATAGGACATCTATTAAATATGAGAATAAAGTAATAATATAATATGTATTGTGTGTATGTATATTACGTTTCTTACCAAGAGTGTTATGAACAGTGGTAGGCAGATCGATATGGAACCGGCAACAAGTTCCAGAAATAACAGGTAGTTGGATCTCATTTCGACTTCATGTATTGCCCTATCGACAAAACTCATTTAAAAACAGTATTCTCTTCATAATTTCATCAAGCCAAGCTGTTTCTTATTATATGAATCGTAATTTGTTACAAAGATAAAAACTTTTTTTTAAAATTCGTTTAATACGAGTATTATTTTGCAAGAATTACCATAATAATCACTTATTTTCTGGTACGATTATTTTAATGAAACAAACATTTTATTGTTTTTCCTAAACTTTGAAAATAGTTTAATGTTACACTTTGTAAGTAAGCGTAACAAGCAAGGTCAAGGGAGTACCTAAGATAGGGAGCGAAGCTTATTAATCAAGAGGTTGACGAAGAAGAACAAGCAACAATAAAATCTCGACAAGCATATTTCAAATCTCATGATGGAGATGGCCATTGGTCAGGACGCAAAAATGCCCCCGTAAGAAAGAAAAGAACAAAAAGAAGAATAGAGGAAGAAAATCAAATAGAAATAACTACACAAAAGCGTTTGGATTATTACCGTATAATCTCGACATGGATCTCGGTGCAATAAACAAGATGGCGTCCCATCTCGGCTTCAAGGTCACACTTATCGACCGTGATGTGAATCTCCGGTAATGGAGTCTTTGTTTTCTGCTCTTTAGCTTCGCCTTCAACAACCATTTCTTGTTTCATCGCCTGATTGTCGACTTGTGTATTTTCTCTCTCGATGACTGTGGAGCTTGAATCTATGGTTTCTTGAAATGTGTCACTTTTTCTCTCAATAACAGTGAAGCTTGAATCGTTATATTCTTGAAATGCGTCCCTTAACATTTTTAGACTTCTGAATTTCTCTTGAGAGTTACTACTTTCAGGACACATGTCCGGATTTTGTGAATCATCAATATGCACATTTCTCTCGATCAAGTTATGTAAAGCTATTTTGTTTACATTTTCCAACTTGAATTGAAGTATCTCAAGGTAACCTGTAAAGTAAATTAGGCAGCAAACAATACACGAATCGAAAACCGAAATGCTGAGGCTACAACATAATCCACATGTTACTGTCCCAACGTACCAAACTTCGTACAGCGGAGATTCTAGTGGTAGGTTAAAGTGTATTGGAAAACGTCGTTTTTCTTCAAACAGGGGCACAAAGGCGAACACTAGCGCATAAAAAGTCCAAATAGTAACAGATAATATTGTATACGATTTAGTTCTCTTTTGACATCGCTTAAATATAGTAGTTTCTGTGCTAAAGTCAACATATTTTGTAAAAGTTTCCAGATTTTCAAATATACTCGCACATTCTAGAATCTTGAACACACCAATCAGGTTGATAAGAATGGTTTTTAAGAGAACTATCATGAATGTTAGTGCTTCGGCCATTAGAACGAGGTCGTGGAACTTGAAGGTAATGTCATAGACTACGACTATGAGTGAGAAGCCGAATGCACCAAGTCCAAAATATGGCAAAAACTTTATCAATTTTAGGTAACGATTCTGTTCATTTGGAAGCAACGGCCAGAAACCAAAGTACACAAATATCAGTATTTGAAAACCAGTGCATTCTGTCCAATATCTATTGTTGATTCCCCGGATCACATCCATTGTGGAAGCAGTGACTATCTCAATTACGCTGGATGAACTTCTTTCTAGCACTCACTTATTGTGACCGTTAACCTGAAAATATACGGTTAAGATATAAATTAACTATTTCAAACTTGTGAAACTAAAATGGGGGTGGCGAATAAAGAAATTTTTAAATTTGGTTTTACAGCATTGAGAGTGATTAGAAAGAGTTTTTGTTCAGATTGTTAAACATCCATAATGAGTTTGGTGGGTAAGTAAATTTTCCCCAAAATAACACATATTTAAAGCCCCAGTACAATATAAACTAGTAAAATGCCAAAATCGTTGTAAGACGAGTGAGCGAGTTATGTGTTGAGTACCCGGTAACATTCCCTTTCCTCCCTCTACTTAAGGCTGGATCCAGCATGGTTCTTTCCTCTCAAGCTTAAGCTAGAGTGGTGCATTATGGCCTTACATTTGACGCGCCATCATACTAACTAAACTTTAAACACTATCATTTATACCTTTAAAATATCAATCAATTTAATGCAAATGTTCCAGGGTACACAACACATCACGCTCTTTCGTCATACAACGACTTTGGCGTTTTCCTAGTCTAGTTACTCGGAATGTTGAAAACCCGGGTTCAAACAACGTTTGGGATAATTTTTGTTTTTTCTGGATTACTCTTTTTTTCTGGAAAATTATAGTTTTTTTTTTTTAAATGCATACAATACTATGGAAAACATAGCCAGTACGAAGTACGTGTAAAGATTTAAGGTTTACTCAATCTCCCAGCGGAATTTTTAGGAATCTTGGGCGTGGAGATGTGTTATACGTTAGTCACTGCATGCATTCACCTCCATAAAACTATTATTCAATAAAATGTATTTCTTCAATAAAAAACATAATTAAAATTCTACACATTCTCAGCTATTTTTTTATTTATTATTTCTTGTATGTTTTAATCGCAACGGATTTTGTTCATTTTGTTAGTATTTCTCAGTTAGCTAGTCACGGATGACCTTTTAAAATATCAGCCCAATCTGTTTGGCCGTTCGGCCGTATAGCATCGTACAGACTGACAAACAAACATAATCACGACGAAGACCCGTTTGACGCGTTGTAAAACAGTCGCTGCGATCCCTCGCCTCATAAAATAGGTTAACGCTAGTCGTATTTGGACGATTGAGCGAGTCATGTGTTCCAAGTCGAGACTGGACACTACAGAAGCCCTGGCCAAAACAGACGAGTCCAAATCGGCTGGAGTGCAGGTGATCAGCGTACACGCGTCTACCACGGGTAATCGCTAGGTAAGAGAAGAGGTAGGCGGTGGCGAGGTATAAATAAATAATAATAAATAAATAAATTGTATTTAGAGTCTACCCACTCAGTTATATAACTGATTTTCAGTGGGGAGCAGTAAATCAAATCGACTAAGTCTACCCTGTAGGCCCCGACGCAATCAACGAGTGACCGATTACCAACCAAAGATCGATATTTTTAATAGGAAATAAAGCAATCAAGAGGTATGGACAGTGCGAACAACCGCGGATCAACGCCAGAATCGACAAGGCCGATTCAGAACAACTCTGAGTTTATTATGTCCTTCGTTGCTAGGACGGCTCCAAAGTCACCGTTTACAAACTCCTAAGACACGAACTGATGGACTTAAGTCCAAATAAGAAGTTAAAAAACTTCTTATTTTGACGGGAATCGAACCCTGGACCTTCTGCATTTGTTTTTATTTTGTGATATCAATCCGGCGACCATAAGCCGTAAGCTTATTAGGGAGATTATCATTATTATCATTCTTTATTTAGCAAAGAAAGCTATTTTAATACAACACATAACAATATACAAAAATATTAATTTTCAATACCAAATTTACAAATTAACAATTTGATAAACTGACATATTTAACAAATTTCAGCTAATCCACCAAAGTAACAAATTAACAAAATACCAAATTTGCAAAAAATTAACAAAATGATAAATTTACTAACTTCTTATTTTGACGGGAATCGAACCCTGGACCTTCTGCATTTGTTTTTATTTTGTGATATCAATCCGGCGACCATAAGCCGTAAGCTTATTAGGGAGATTATCATTATTATCATTCTTTATTTAGCAAAGAAAGCTATTTTAATACAACACATAACAATATACAAAAATATTAATTTTCAATACCAAATTTACAAATTAACAATTTGATAAACTGACATATTTAACAAATTTCAGCTAATTCACCAAAGTAACAAATTAACAAAATACCAAATTTGCAAAAAATTAACAAAATGATAAATTTACAAATCTTCTTATTTTGACGGGAATCGAACCCTGGACCTTCTGCATTTGTTTTTATTTTGTGATATCAATCCGGCGACCATAAGCCGTAAGCTTATTAGGGAGATTATCATTATTATCATTCTTTATTTAGCAAAGAAAGCTATTTTAATACAACACATAACAATATACAAAAATATTAATTTTCAATACCAAATTTACAAATTAACAATTTGATAAACTGACATATTTAACAAATTTCAGCTAATTCACCAAAGTAACAAATTAACAAAATACCAAATTTGCAAAAAATTAACAAAATGATAAATTAACAAATTTCACGAATTCAAAATACTCTATTTACAAATCAACAAAATGATAAATTTAAAAATTTAACAAATTCACCAAATTTAAATACATATCAAATTATTACAAAATGTACAAAATTACAAAACTTTCCCAATCTACAATCACAAAACAGGAAATTTTACTTTCACAAAAGTAAGGCAGCAATCTCTAAATTCGTGTACATGTTTTGCATTCTTTATCTCTTGATCTAATTGATTGTACAATCGAATTCCACTATAAAATATTGAATGCATTGATCGAGTATGTGTTCCTTCTAGTTACCTGTAGGTGCATATAATTTCTTAGGCTAGGTTTGAATGTGTTTTCATTGTTATAATCTATTAGGTTACTTAAATAATTTGGTAAAATTCCGTGCTCTAACTTATAAATAAAAACTAAAACATTTAATGCAATTCTTTGTTTTACAGATAACATATTGACTCTCTCTAAAACTGTTTTAGTTGGAGTAAACCGATCACACTTTAGAACAATTTTCAACCCTTTACTTTGCAATTTTTGTAATTTATCTTAACTCATATTATCAATTCGCCACAGCAGAGTACTGCAGTAATCTAAATGTGGCAATATAAGACAATTATAAACTATTAGTCTTGTATGATAAGACAAGAATTTGCTTGCTTTTGCCAGAAAGCCAATCTTTTTACTCATTTTATGGATAACAAAGTCTACATTATTTTTCAAGCAAAGATGTTCATGTATTATTATTCCCACATATTTAAATTCATTCACAAATTCAATGCTCTTGTCATCAACCATAATTGCAAGACTAGGATTTTCTCTTAGGATTCTTTGCTTAATGACCTTGGATGATGTAATTAACATACATTTGCTTTTATTAACATTAATTTTTGGCTTATTAAACCTCAGCCAGTCAATCAGTCTTCTTAGGAATGAATTTAATAATATGCAAGCATCTTTTACACATTTACCAGAGTACGACACTAAAGTATTATCTGCAAATAGATTGATAAATAATCTTAGTTCATCAATACTAACATTGAATATATCATTTATGTACAGTATAAAGAGAAGTGGTCCCAGAACAGATCCTTGTGGCACACCATAATTATTTTCAAGTTCATCAGATTTTTCATTAGAGTGACGTGTGACCTGCCTTCTTCCTGTTAAGTAGCTCCTAAACCATTTTAGCGCATGACCTTGTATTCCATATTTCTGCAGCTTGGTTAATAAGAGCTCTCTATTTACTGTTTCAAATGCTCTTTTAAAGTCAAGAAAAACAGCTACAATAATATTGCCATTTTCTAAATCATTAAGCCACTTTTCCATTACTAATTGAATTTCAGTTTCACAAGAATGACCACTGCGGAAACCTGATTGATTTTGGTGTAGAATATCACTATCATAAACATATCCTAGAAGCTGGGCATAAATCACTTTTTCTAAACTTTTCTCGTATGTTAGTAGCATGTTTATTGGTCTAAACTCTTCTGGGGACTTCGGTTTACTAACTTTAGGTACAGGAATAACTTCCGCTAACAACCATGTTTTAGGAACCTCTCCATTGATAATTGACATATTTATCACATTAAGTATAGCATGGCCACATCTCCAAAAGATTCTCTTAATTACTTCAACGCTTATTTTTCCTCTGTACCTTTCTTACTTGGCATGTTAAATACTATTTTTTTTAGTTGATTTAAATTAATTGGCTTGAAATTAAAAAGCATGTCACTATTATCCTTTGTACAATCTTTCATCTCCGGTACCCTTGACTTTGGCTCTTCAATACTTTCAATGATATCACTAATGCTATTAACAGCTATTCTTTCAAACATTTTTTACTCTTATGTTTGTTGCACTTATAATTTTGATATATTTGTTTATTGTTAATTAATATTTTTAATTGTTTGTTAATTTGTAGGTTTATTAATTGTAATTTTAATTTTTACTTATTTATATATTTTTTAGGATTGTCTATGTAAAATGGTACTTGTGCTGTACGAGACTCTTATATAAATAAATAAATAAATAAATAAAATATTTGTTAAATTTGTTTGCTAAATTATCATTGACCGTTGTATTTTCAAATGATATAGCATCAGTGACATTTGGAACACTCTTTTGTTGATCTATAACTCTTTTTAAGGTTTTCCACATTTTTCTGGAATCATATTTATTGGAATCAATTTTTTCTTCAAAATATTTATGTTTCTCTCTCCTAAGATGAGCAACAAACTTATTGCGTTTTTTT
This sequence comes from Sweltsa coloradensis, assembly GCA_024449915.1. Classification (NCBI taxonomy): domain Eukaryota; kingdom Metazoa; phylum Arthropoda; class Insecta; order Plecoptera; family Chloroperlidae; genus Sweltsa; species Sweltsa coloradensis. The sequence goes on along the minus strand of JAMZAV010004004.1, from coordinate 11,987 downwards.
TTTTATTTATTTATTTATTTTATTTATTCAAACTGGACACAAATACAGCCATAGGCCATTTTACATTGTGCGTTATAAACATAATAACATTACTAACTAACTTATACTAACTTAAACCAAACATGATAACAGAGGAAATACGAATCGAAATACATGAATGCATGAACAATGAATGATAGGTCATAGCAAAAACAGAAAGAAAGAAAGAATAAAAATAAAAATAAAATTAAAATTAAAATTAAAATTAAAATTAAAATTAAAATTAAAATTAAAAATTAAATAGCAAAATTAACCCTGGCTAACAAGGGGTTTTACGTTCGTTATGAACTCACGCTGGTTTGCAAAAATGTCTAGGGTGGGTGTGGCAAGTAAATTGTAGGTGAAGGGTAGCCGATAGAAGAGGGAGCGTTTGATGATTTCCAGGCGAGGAATAGGTAAATGAAACAGTTGAGTCGATCTGGTTAGGCGGGAAGGGACATGTAGGGAGAAAAAATTGATTAATGGAGGTCGAAGATTCCCATTAACGATTTTATGAAAAAACTTAAAATCGGCCAGAGAACGACGACTGGTTAAGGAGCATAAATTGAGAGAAGACATAATTTCAGGTTTTGAAGTGTTCTGAAAGTTTGTAACTCGATGTTTAACAATTGAAAGAAAAAAAGACATAACACGATCCAACTTCTTCAGATTTGACGGAGCAGACATAGCCCAAATTACAGAACCATATTCAACGACGGGTAGCACACATGCAGTGAAGTAGGTTCGAAGGGCCATGACGTCACGAATTTCGGTGAAACGGTACATCATTCCAAGAAGACGCATGGCCCTGGAGGTGACTGTATCAATATGATCTACAAACAGTAGTTTCCCATCCACAGTCACTCCCAGGTCACGCTGCTTCTCAACACGCTGAATCACTTCACCACCCAATTGATAGCCATGGAGAAGGGGGACACGACGGAGAGTTATAGACAGTATTGAACATTTCCTGGGGTTCGGGATCATTTCCCAGTCAGAGCACCAGCGGTAAAACAAGTCAAGTCCGCGTTGAAGCATGATTACATCACTTGCATCCCGAATGCGTTTCATGAGTTTGCAATCGTCAGCATACAACAGGAAGTCGCAAATCCAGGAGTCAACGGAGTCTTGCATATCATCCATGAAGAGTGTGAAGAGGAGGGGCCCAAGGACACTTCCTTGGGGGACCCCAGAGGTCACACTGACCCAACCGGATTCGACCCCAGAGATGACGACGCGTTGAAGACGGTTTTTAAGGAAGCTGGCAATGACAGCAAGGAAATTACCGTGAATTCCGAACCGATGTTCGATCTTGTGCAATAGATGCCTGTGACTCACCGAATCGAAAGCTTTCGCAAAATCGATGAATGCAACATCGAGTTGCTCTCCGGCTTCCACAGCAGACATTGCCTCTTGTTGTAACATCACTAAGTTGGTCTGACAGGAATTACTGGTAGAAATCCGTGTTGAATTTGCGACAGGTGTGGTAGTGTAAAAGTTAGGAGTCGCTGGTGAATAATTCTCTCACAAATCGTGGACAGAATGGGAAGAAGTGAAATAGGTCTATAGTTATTAACACACATAACAAAAACTTGTAGAAATACAGCCAAACCTTACACACTCAAAAGGAATGAGATCTAAAAAAAGGGCCAAGCTCATCTACCCTTCCACATTTGCGCATTCTTAATTCATAAACGTACAGTGTCCCATAACAGCATCCTCGAAAAGCTTGGCAAAATAGAATTTGCGATTATTAATTTAACGTAGTAGTTTATCCAAGTTCTTTTTTTGTAATTAATTTAAACGTAAACATGCAAATTCTATTTTGCCAAGCTTTTCGAGGATGCTGTTATGGGACACTGTACGTTTATGAATTAAGAATGCGCAAATGTGGAAGGGTAGATGAGCTTGGCCCTTTTTTTAGATCTCATTCCTTTTGAGTGTGTAAGGTTTGGCTGTATTTCTACAAGTTTTTGTTATGTGTGTGATCTTATTACTTTTTCAAGTTCCATTACAAAATTATTTGTTAAAATATAATATTTTTATCAAAGTTGATTTAATTTTTATGGTATTAGCAATAACAATAGGATGTAAAATATCTAGGCCCGGATTCATGTACATCCTGGGTATAGGTGGTATAACCATGGTATAACGACGGTATAAGGACTGGTTAAGTCTAGGCAACTCACATCCTATTAAAACTTTCCCATGTAACAACAAACGCACAACTAATGTAATTTTACACCTATTTCACTGCACCCACACGAGGGAAGCGATATATCTAGACGGCCTTGACCCACAGCCATGTAAATCATCAGATAATCAGAAGAATATTGAAAATTTTCACCATCTTTTGTTTTACATTTTTATTAAAAGTGACAGGAGATTGCGTGAGTTGATTAAAAGTAAAGAAGAAGCTTATTATTGCCGTAAATTTTGGAATAGCCTAGGACTATCATACCATTGTTTATCTGCATTAGGCTTGTAGTAATCAAAAACTAGTTATTTGTGCGGGAAGTGTCAAAACAAGGTTGTGCTGGCCTAGGGTTGGCTAAGAAAGGCCTAGGGCTTGTCAAACATGTAGTGTAAGTATTTATTTATCTAGTCCTATAGCCTAATGGAACTTTAGACCTACACTGTTGTATTATAAATAATTTTCTACATCTGGGCCTAGGCCAGGGACGGTTTCTGATTTGTTTTATGAGAGTATAATGACACCTTTTCTCGTTCCACACAAAGAAGAAAAATTTTAAATGTCCGCCATTTGTTTACGTATCGCACTTTCCCGCCTAACTCTGCTTATACCGTCAACAAGTGTCAAGTAACTATGGTTACTTGTTGATTATATGCCAAGTGTTTAAGGCTTATTTTAAAACCTTTATTTGGAAGCCTTCCAACAAACTTTTTCAACTTTTTTTTTCAAAAGAGACTATCATTCTATAACCTTAATGTCCATGTAAAATATGAACATTGTAGCCCCACCCGTCTGGTCAGAATCGCGGGCCGACGTATTAGATGTAAGTAGCAGTAGTAGCAGTAGGAGTAGCTAACATCCTTAAAGTGATTTTGAGCATGTTTCAAGCCATTTTTTCACCAAGAAGGAATGGTCGTACCCCAATAAAATTTGGCATGTGTTGTCAGGTACCTAAATCCCCTCGATTGTGATAGTTTTCAAGTTCACATCACGTTACATGACGGCTGGGTAACACCTCGAAATCACCCCAACTCTGCTTGGTGTATAAGGTGCTTGAGTGTGTAGCGCACCGCGGCTTGGCTGCGGCGCCCTAACGGGCACCTAGATGTTTCTTGTCACCTGATTTTAATATGGGGACCACGTTTGCCGTTTTCCAACAGTCCGGAAACATACCACATGAAAAAATTTTGTTGTTGAATAAGATGGACAATGGGAAAGCTAAATTGAGGTGCAGTACGTTTGATAAAGTTGCACTAATGTTATTAGGGCCAGTAGCACGGTGCGGAGATAGTTTGGTAATGAAATTGCGTATTTCCCTCTATCAGTTGTAAGACAAGCGAGAGAGAAGGTACACTTCGTTTGTAGGGGAGATGTTATCGGATGGGTAGTAGGCGGGGAAAAATTGCTTGCAAAGTGGTCATTGAAAAGGGCGGGTGATTGTTTGTAAACTGGGCTTTAACATACGAATCATCTCTAAGTTTTTGTGATTTTATAACAATCTCATTAAACTATGGTTTTGGTTTAATTCTTGCATTAACTTTAACTACTCTCTCCGGAGCAACAAGATTTATGCTTTTAACAATATTATTAACATAACTTTCAGCTATAAAGTTCACATCAGCGCCTCCTGTATCATACCCCCAATCTGCTTCTTCTAGCACTTGATTAATGAACTCAAAGTCTAAATCATTTAGAGTTCTTCGAACTTTTCGTGATACATCAATTTCAGTAGGCCTATGTGTACTTTTTTCCATACCTAGGTTGATTTCAATTAATTTATGGTCAGAAATGTTAGGTCGAGATCTTACTTTGGCATGAATGTTTTTGTTATTTGTAACTGCAAGATCCAGTAATGTTTTACTTTCACACGTTATTCTTGTTGGCTGAGTAATTAGTTGGTGTAGTTCTAATTGCTTAATAATATGTTGAAGTTTGACACTGTATGTTGTTAATATTGGCTCAGATAAGGATATGTTAAAATCTCCTATCACTACAAAATTTAGTTTAATTCAATTCAATTTATTTTCCATTTTATCATATTGTACATATAGGTCATACATTGTAGGTGATATAAATATACATTGCATTGTTATATCATGTCATAATTGGTAGTGTAAATGGAAGTTGCTGACACTTATTGGTAGTTGATCGAGGCCACTACCCACAGAAGATCAGACTTGTGGGTGGGTAGTAGTTACTCTGGTAATGGACTAATATAACTAATAATAATAAGTATTGTAATTTACCATGATATAAACAGTGGCGGTATAAATAATACTAGGTTACATGTTACCTTAAATTACATTTATGAACTATATAGATATTAACTCAACAGCAACAGTAAGTCTATTATAAGATTTTTGAAACGTATTTTATTTTATTTTTAATATTTTTATTATTATAACTATTATTTCTACATTTTTTTTTATAAATATATTTATTAACCGTAGGTCCATAAAATATATATTAATAAAATTATAAATGCATACATATATTTTATTATTTATCTTATATTTGTATTTTATTTTATCTGTGTAGTTTTTTGTTTTTACTTTTAAGTTTATTTATTTTTGTAGACATACCTATTTATGTTTTGTAGTTTTGCCATACATACACATAAAGTAAAAAGTTAAAAACGCTTTATTAATAAATTAGTTAGCTAATTATGTATAATTTAGTGTTTATATATTTTTTTTGTTTGCAACGTACATTGGACACAATCGATGTCTTCTACATTTTACTTAAGAGTTAAGTTCTGTGTGTACCAACCAGTTTTTCTAGATAGTTTATTGTTAATTGTGTTATCAATTATTTCATTCGAGCATTCCTTTAGCCATTTATTTAGTGATGAGTTGAATTTTCCCTCTGTTTTAATGGATTGCATTAGTCAACATCTGATCTAACCAATCTTCAAGATATTCCAGAAATTCTTTGTGATGAATTTGGCGAATGGTACAATACCGCTAACACAAGATTATCTACCCGAATAGCTATTATCCAGTTATTCTTCGGCATTACATGTTTGAATTCTATCTTATAATTTATATCGTCTCTTATGTACAATAAAACCCCTCCTGTGTGCCTACTTTGCGATTCACAGTGCTCAATCCTGTAACCTTCTATAGCGATCTCTCCTTCACCAATATTTCTTGTTATATGTGTCTCTGATAGACATAGCATAGCTGGTTTCTCTTTAAATACAAGGTGATGAAATTTATCCATGTTAGTTGTTAGTCCTTGAGCATTACAATATAATATTTTGGTACATTTTTTTAATTGCTACGTATCACTATAACAAATCCTATTTTCTTGATTACTGATAATCCTTTTTCTACATTCACATTGCTCACTTCCTACTTCATGGTATGGCTGTTATTGCAAGCCATATCTTTCATTAGCTAACCAACAATTAATGCAACAAGCTTCACTTTCATTACAGTCATGAGCTGTGTGTCCCTCCATTCCACAGTAGGAACATGTTTTATTATAGTTACATACATTTTGATAGTGACCATACCGAGAACAGTTATAGCACCGTACCACATGGGTATTGGGTATAGTCCCTCACAGTGAGAGAATCCCATCCCAGCCATATTTTACCTTGAGCTAACCACCGAGTCCTAATTCTAGGGTCTACTTCTAGCACTAACTTGACAATAGTGTTATTGCGTTTGTTAACTTTTTTATAGTTAACCTTCAATAACATATTATTATCCATACCAATTCCATTTTGTTGCTTGATGTTCTTGATCAGAACTTCATTCTCTTCATTTTCCATGTAAATTCCCACAACAATCAACTTTGGACACTTTTTCTGGGGAAGGGATACCTCGTAGCTGTTGCCCATTTCTTCTGTAATCTTCTCCTGTAGTTTCACGTGAGAAACTTCATCCTCACACCCGATGACTACTCCTCCATCACGCACCTCTTTCATATTCGATATTCCTACTGCCATCGCTACTGGGTCAACACTCTCATGCATTTTCACTCGTCCAAAAAGAATAGCTTCACAGTTACTGCAATAATCTTATATATTTTCTACTAGTCAGTCGTCAGATGTTCAAAAATATCTCGCACTTCACGCAGAATGGCCAACTTTGATTTTATTTCTGAAATCGATTATATATATAAAAGGAAGTATTTTCTCACTTGGTGTCACACTGACACATTAATAAAATCCAAGATGGCGGCTAAAAATTAATTTTTATAGAAATAATTATATCTCAGCAACCAAAGATCAAAATAATAAATTTTTATATTTGTGGTAGATATTACATCTGTTTGCTATTTGTTTCCTATCAACGCCTGAATGATGAATGATTATAATTTTTTGAAGATGGTCTTGGACACCGCTCATAGTGGTGTCGGATTTCTGACTTCTGTTTCGTTGTGCGCAGCTCATGAGCGCAGCTCACCTTCCTCTCTCTCTCTCTCTCTCTCTCTCTCTCTCTCGCTGTTTTGATGTATATCTCAGTTGTAGCCTTTTCTTTGAACGATTACATTTTTTTAAGTTCATGGTTGTTTTTTTTACATTTTTGGGTCCACGGTTCCCCCAAAATTAGCCCCTTGTGTCTTGGACGCTTGATATTTATAATGGTTAAGAGCATGTTAAAATTGAAGTTGTACAAATTACCACGCCTTAGTAATTACGTGTTTTGATTATTATCCAAAAAAATTATTTTCTCCGGTCCCTGTTACCCGATTTTGGTTTTGAAAGCAAAAGACCCTCGGTCCCCCCAAATTTACATTCTAATTACTACTACTTAATAAAAATTATCCTAATTTAACAAAAATGATTTTGCAATCAAACTTGAAGAATTAAAGATATCCCACGCATACTAAAAACTTAAAAAAGCTCATCCATCAACGCGACTAAAAACGCGTTCGCGAAGCGACCTAGTTATAATACAATCCAGAAATTAAAAAAATATTTCCCTACAAAGAGATTGAAGCCAGGTCTCCCACATTTCGGGTATAAGGGCGCCAATGCCAACTAGACTAGGAAAACGCCAAAGTCGTTCTTAGACGAGTAAGTGAGTCATGTGTTTAATACCCTGGAACATCTGTATACAAGTTGATTAATATATAGGTATAAATACTAGGGTTTTTAAGTTTAGTTAGTATAAGGGCGCGTCAACTGTGAGGCCATAATGCGCCACTTTAGCCTATGATAGGCTAGGGAGGCTTTAGGTATAGGGGGAAGAAAGGGAATGTGAATGAATGAACACATGGCTCACTCACTCGTCTAACAACGACTTTGGCAACGACTTTAGCAAGACGCATCATTGATTCGGTAAATATTTGTGAATGATTGGGTCTGATGACTACGTAAATAAGTTTACCTACCTTAATTGTCCCAGCAAAAACCAAAACCAAACCTCTTTTCCCATGTGTCGTGCACTCAACTAACAATATTCCCGTCCTCAATTCTTTTCTTCAGCCTTCAGACAGATAGCGACTGACTGTAAATATTTCATGTATATTGGTGAAGTGACGTATGTACTTCCAAAGAAAACCCTCCCCCTCGTGTTTTTTCCCTGTAATTTGGAGACACGTAGTACCATACCACAGGCTAGTCACGGGTAAAGTGGCCACTTGATTTTGTATGGAATACACTGTAGCTATATCTTGTCCTGTACGGTATACTTTATACTTATAGAATCAATATTTTGGAATTTACTAAAACGCCATTAATTCACTTTGCATGATATGCTCTAAATTCAAACCTTTAATAACGTTTACTCTAATATTACGTTAGTATGCATTTATATTACATGTCATGTCCTATGTGGTTCCTTATCGGATCAATATCTAAATAATTCACTAAAACAACCTTCCTAACCACGAGGCAAATAATATATAATCCGAGGTTGTTTTGAATTAGCCTTGTTGATTCTGGCGCTATCATCAGCCAGTGGAATCGTGTCCAGCTTGATTGATCGGTGTTTCCAACTTAAATATGCCGGACTCTACAGTTGGTCATTTTTCGCTCGTTGATGGAGTAGGCGCGTAATATAGTGTTGGCTTGGTCTGTTTTAAATTTAGTATCCCCCACTCAAAAACAGGTGTGTGTCTGAGTGGGTGGATTAATCAAATCACCTAACGATATATACCACCGTGTTTCCACCACCTGTCACAGCCTGCAGTCACACTCCTTAACAACGCCTTATATATTTTGTACAATTCTCTAGCAAAGAATATAATTATGTATTATTATTTGCCATTTGACTAGTGCAGTCAGAAGCCATCTTCCTTTCTTCATCTGACTTTTAAAGACAATGTGTCTTTCGTCGTCGGTCAATTTTCTATCTTATGTAAATACAATTACAATGCTATTACTTCTATCACTTCAGTGGCATTATCGATCGATTGATTGATTGATTGATTGATTGGATATTGCTTAACGTCTCATATTAATGCACTTTGGCTATTCGAGACGATGAGTGCTGATAAATGAGGATGAAGTATGAACAGAAGGGAGGAGAGGAAAACCGGTACCGGCACGTAGCCTACTCTTTTAGAAAAGTACCAAGGGGACCAACGGCTTTACGTCCCATCCGAAAGGACGGTGTAGCCTTGACAGTCACATAGGTTCCTCCACTAAACTGGACTGTCGCGCTGACGTCGAGGAGAACGAAGCCGTTACACTAGCTCTCGAACCCTCCATCTGCTCCAACCAGCGGTAAAAGTGAGTATCAGGAAATGGCGGTCACCCACTTTACCCCTGACCACGCCCGATTCTGCTTAACTTCGGTGTTCGAGTGGGAACCGGTTAAATGACCATGGCTAAACCGCTGACAGCAGCATTATTACTTCAAAGGTAAGCTGTTAGATCCCATCTTAGCACTTAAAGCTCCTGCGGATGGGCATTCTATCTACATGACCTAAATTAATAGGGAATCATAACATTAATGAATTATTAATCTTTACAACAATCCAGAAATTAAAAAATCCATCCCGATCGGGGTTCGAACCCGAGTCTCCCACTTTCCGGTTGGATGCCTTAGCCAACTAGACCACCGAGACGTAACTTTTTAACTTCTGTATTATCGTTACATTATAGAACTTGAATGGATGGAACAATAAAGCATCGAAAAACTGTTGCTGTATAATTAAAATATATTTTTTAATGTGAGAGTGAAAATAAAAATGTTTTAAACTTACCCTAAAACAGTATTACACTATACGTTAACATTCAAAATATATTTAATGAAGCCACTTACGCACTGTAATTCGTGTGTTAAAGATAAGGAAAGCATGATCTTTATTCTTTAACATATCCAATATTTCGAAACATATACACAACATTACCTCATACATGGACAATGTTTGCATGCCAAGGAATATTGAAAATTAAAATAGAATGACTGTTTGGATGATATTTTTATTCAATTAATAGAGATTTTTTGGCACTTGGTTGGTTCAAAGGTGCAATGAGTTAACAACACCGAAATCTGCAGTTAAAACCAGTATTATAATTTTTTCTTATCAACTATTACATAATATTATATTATAATAATTAATGAAAAATATGTAATGTTAATCGACAAACTTCTTCAAACGTCTGTTAAACAATGTTATCTAATAAAAATATTGAAATACTCGAAGGAAGACTGCTTAAAAATATAAAACACTCACATGTGTAAGCCGTTGTTTGGCTTTAAAAGATATTTTACATAAATCCCTATTATTTATGTAACACATGTAAAACCCTTCTTATTCATAGATTAAATCTTATAAATCGTAAACAATAAAATATTTATCCGACTTGGGCCTACAAAGTATCTTATATTTTCCCTTGTTCATTCACTACTCAACAAACCCTTCAGATTTAATAAAAAAATAATTTTCAAACAAACATAAAAATATCAACGCTATTTAAGGAGATTATTATCTAAGATCCAATAAGATTCAAATACACAAATTCTTGCAACAACACCTTTGAGCAAATTAGAGACTTGAATACTTCCCAAAATTATTTGGGACAAAAAATGCCATCTCACACGTGACGTGACTTAGCTCAGCTAGGCATCTTAATCAGAATCATTAGACATTTGTATTATAACTTGCAGAAATCCATTACGTTGTATAATTCACCCTCATCTCTACTTATCGTCAAAGATCCTCCCCTTGAGCGCAACTACCGACATGACGCTCTTGACGGTCATGCGCGGTACGTACTCGACCACCTGTCGGAGCGCTGTGACGTCACAACAGTAGATGTAACCCTTGCGGAAGTCCTGCCAGTTGCCGCCAGTAGCGCGCCATCCGTAGCGGTCACAGACGTCCGGGCAGAGAAGCTTGGAGGGAGCTGCCCACATGTTGTTCAGGGAGACGAAGGCGATGCCGGACTGAGGGGAGAGACACAAGCAACGAGGTTAGCGAGACGACACAAGTATTAGTATTAGTATTAATAGATTAAGGGCGCTTTAACAGCTAAGATTATTCGCGCCTCCAAGGTAAAACAATTTCTATAAGTGTGAGTTACCACCATGTATACTTCTTTCCAAGGGGAGGAACGTAAGTGATGACGCGGGGGGACAAGGGGTGGACAGGCCTGTGCTGGTCAGAACCAGCCACAAGCGTATGGGGAGGGCAGGGGTTCCCCCACGTCGTGGTCGACTCTGTAACAGTAGATGTAAATCGCTGTTAGTAGGCGGGGTAAGTTCCCCCCCCCCCAAAGAAAATTTTAACTTTCACGTGCTCGACACCTCCACCATTTTACTGACAAGGCTATCAAGCTTGGAACATAACTATAAGCTTTTTTCCTAGTTAGATTGTATTAATTTATTGGTAATTGTTTTAGAGAATATCTACAGTATTTGTATAACAAAAATTATTGATCTACCCAGTGACGTAACCTAGCCATTATTATTTTGGAAGAGAACACTTTTGTAACCACAAACGATCAATGGTCAGCACGATTAGCGAAAAGGGTATGTGGGTATAGTCCCATTCAACAAATCCTACTTTAGGACTTTTTAGAATTGCCCGTGAAACAATTGTTTCGAAAAATGTATGTTTACATTGGTACAATGGAAAGTCTGGGGGAAGGCCCCCATCTAGTGAGAGTCTGGGGCGCATAGACCACGATTTTTAAAAAGATTTTTATCATTTCAAATGGTGGATTTTACTAGGTTTTAGCATGATTTGTTCGATATAATTTATAAAATTGTGAAGATATCAGATGTATTGTAAGTTTTCATAATCTTGCCACAAAACTGTTCCTCCTCCCCTGTACACCGCTGTATCTACCTGTGTCTGTGGATCGTAGACCACCTTCCAGAAGTACTCGGGTACCGGGAGGCGCTTCTCAGTCTTGTTGTTGTAGAGCCACATCTCTTTCAACTCCCCGCGTACGTCTTCCATCTTTAGGACTCCGTAGGTTCCTGGGACAAACAAGGATTATAGGTCAGTCCATCCGGGAGTGAATGAAGTGGTAGTGAGAGATTCACACGAGGAATGTTGCAATTTGAGCAGGCGAATAACAAGATAATGAGGAAAGAATATCTAGATTTTATTACTGGGGTAACACATTCCTTTAAAGGGGCTATTACCCCGAAAAAATAATTTTTACCACATAATCTATAGCATAACACGACACTAAAATGACAGTTAAAAAATTATATGTTGTATCTGTGATTTGAAACATTTTTTTTTACTTTTTGATCCTGAAATTTGCGAAAATTGGCGTTTCAGGGAATTTCTTAATTCGGCTTTGACCAGCTTATTTTTTGTTCCACATAGTTCTAAAGCATCATACATCTAAAATGTT
>JAMZAV010004003.1:0-51433 GCA_024449915.1 Sweltsa coloradensis | reverse complement strand
GGTTTGTGTTTTCCCCTAAACCCCCGGGGTTTTCCTTTTTTTTAAATCAATAAAAAAGTGTGATCATATTACGGACTTTTTTCCATTTGTTGCCATTCGGCGAGGTGGGGGGGGCCCTATGAAGGCGTCGCGACTTGACAATTCCACCAACGTTCGAAGTCTTGAATAAAAAGCGCGAATTAAAAATTAAATTTCTGGTGATTCTTTTCGTTTGTTTTGTTTTTACTTCAACAGCTGGGTCACGATAGACCCATTTATCCTCTGGATCATCTAGGTGCGGTTTTCCTAGGTCTTTCCTATTTTGGAAAAAAAGGTAGCCTACGAGCCGTAGGAGGAAAGGAATGGGCCTAGGCGGGAAAAAATGTAGCTGGGCTGGGACGGGGAACCAGGCCATCACCTTTTCAAACCCCAACAGTTTATTTTCCTACTTTAAATATAGGTTTCCCTGTTAACCCCTTTTTTTAAAGGGAAATTATATATAATATGGGTTTTGTCGCGCGCGTGTGTGTGGTCGCGTTCGCTGTCTTTTCAAACGAGGGGGGTGTAAAAGTAACCTGAAGAGGTGAGGTGCAAAAATGGCGCAGACGCGACAATCCAGAGGCTCAACTCGCATGTGTTTTACAAGAGTGGCAAAACAATATAAAAGGCAGCATGTTTTTGAAAAACCAAAAAACTTATGTGATTTGACACAACTAAAGTTTTAGTCGTTGTACTCGAAAGCACATTTTTGTTTTAAAGTTGTAGCACCGTAGGGCCCCAGAATTTATACGGCAATTTGATTGGCTATAAGCGATAAGGGGAGGACTTACAGACTGCGAGCACGTGCTCGCTACACTGTTACAAAATGTCAATAGGAAAGTGAAACACGTTTTTTATTAACTACTTTCACGCAAAACCGACACAGTAATGTCAAAAAAAATGTCCCATTGTTTCTAAAATACACGGACGCCAATTTCCCGAAATTTGGGTTTTTTAAAAAAATTTTTTTTTTAAAAACTTTACCATCAAAAAAACCAAAATAAGATGCTAATTTTGCAATTTTTTTTGACTTACCGGTACCCGTTTATTATAATAGGCCTACTTTGGGTACGTTCTGAATGATGCTAACTTTCAGCCCTTTGGGGGTGCCAAAGCATTCCGTAAACACCGCCGCCATCACAACGCCCTAACGCCCAAAGTTAAACCTCGGGCATCTTTTGGGTGTCTGGGTGTTGTGGGCGCGTGGGAGTACATTCGAACGTACCCATATCTTACAATTTTAGAAAAGGGTTTACGTTTAATTTCACTGCTTCCTAATGTTGCTCGTGGCTCAACGGGAAACCTGGCAGGCAGGCCTTAAACAATACTGTAAAGGGCCCCACACGATCAGAAAATCGCGGAGTTGGGTCGCGCGAGTTTATTACCACCTTTCCCACGACGACAATGAAGGTAACAAAAACCCACCTATTGGTGTTCACTGGTCACGTGTTTTCGGTATGGGTTCTGTTGGCTCTCGCTACCTCGACTCGCTAGGGTTTAAAAAGTGGACATTTTTCGTGGCGAGCGCGAGCTCGCGCTCGCTGGCTCACCGTCTGACGGGGAGGCGGTGAGTTCCATGTAAATAAGTGCAGGCCTACTCCCAGAGAGTTACTCGCGCAAGCCAACTCGCGCGATTTTCTCAATCGTCTGACAGGCGCTTAATGAATACGTACTTGCTACCGGGGTCCACTGGCACTAGATACTTATGCTGTTAGGTATCTAGTGGACCATGCTTGCTATGAGTGAGTAGGATAAAAGGCACTGCTGGGATTTGATTTAGTGAGTCAACAAGTGCCCAGTAGTCAAGAGATACGGTCAAACTTTTAAACACGGCAGGTTCCCCTGACAGTGATCAAGACCACTAGCTGGTAAAAATGCATCAGTCTTGTTTTTCTAGGGATTCTAGGAGTTAAAAGAGGGCGTGAATCATTAGGTCATAATGCGCCGCTCTAGCCTAGGGGATGTGGGGAGGACTCCGCCAGACAGAGTGGGAACAAGGGTAGTATGACGGAATGGCTAATTTTGCACCAATTTTTGTTGTTGTTGTTCAAAACCATGCAAAATCACTAGCAAATTAAAAATAAACACGCGGAAACCCACTTTTACCAACAATTTCCAAAGAAAAAACATGAAAAAACGAAGCGAGGAGTGACGCGGCCTAGGTCTAGGCCTATATGCTGAGATTTTGTGCTCACTGCAAATAACTTTACAAGAAAATATTAAAAAAATCCAAAATAAAATCATCACGTCTTTGCTGTTAAAGCAATAAAAAAAAATCAAAACCTTTAAAGTCCTTTTGTGGTGAAAGTCATTTATATTAAAAATAGCGACGTTAAAGGCTTTTTAGGTGGAGTATTTTAGTGATAAAGGTTGGTAAACCTAGTAAGTAACATCAAGACGTAAATAGCAAACATGGCGACCAAATGACAGTGAAATGAGCGAGTGTTTGTGTTCAATCTGTGTTCACTATTCTATATAATTGGTATATTTTCATAGCGATTAGTAAAAATAAATCGTTAATAATGAGTTCTTTATTTATTTCTCATTTGAAGTTTTTTTTTATTGTTTTCTTTAAAAAAAGCAGTGTTGAAAAGTTGGACCGCACCAAGTGAACTAGTACCAAAACGACCGATTCAAGCAAACTAAAAGTGATTAAATAAGTCCAGAAACTACTTTCTGCGGCCTAAAACCAAGTAAATTCATAATAATATTCAGTTAGAAAAAGGAAAATCATAAATTAAATACAAAATAACATTTCCGTCAAATTACCCTTATACCGACAGAGTGTGCCAAACGGACATGTGTAGAGGAAGTAGGAGGTTCATATCAGTCAGGCAGCCATAAACATATTGGGAAACTGTGGGAGAGTCCAAACGGCAAGTCAATGTTAAGATGGGTGTGTGGAGAGGGAACCCAACAGCTTACCTGGTCAGTGACTGCAGGGATCTCGTAGATAAGAAAGACATATAATACAAGTGAAGTATCACTCAGTACCTCCCTAATTATTATTCTAAATAAAAGTAACTGAAACCACTTTAAAAAGTAACAAAATTAATAATAATAATAATAATAATCAAACACCCGGTTTCAACATAAGACGTATCACCAGTTTCTCGGTCTGTGGACTTTCAGTGCTTAACCCATCCCCACCCGCACGGTCAATACGGCGCGCGACCCCCGAAACCACGCACTTTTCAGGCGCGCTCCGATTAGTTACAGAGTTCCACTAAAAGTGTCAAAACTTAACGATCACCACCCCTTCCCAAAACATCCACCCTAGGCCTAGCCCTACGCACATTTACATTTGGCGGGTCTTCATCACTATCTTCATCCACTTCCATCACCGATCCATCATCAATATTTACATCCTCTTTACTACTGTCGTCAATATTTACATCTGCATCATCACTGTCACTATCACTTATAACTGTTACAGGCCTACGCCTAAGCAAACACGAGTCATTGTTTACACTTTCACTATCACTGTCACAAAAATCCGAGCCTAAACATCCAAAATCTGAGAAATATCGTCGTTTTTCTTACGCAAACCGAAATCACGCCTGTCAGAACACGCCATGTTTACTCAGAAGTTCGCCAAAATTCCGCTCAATAAAAGAGTCGATGATAAATCGAAAACAAATGAACCAAGTTCATAAAAGTGACGCTAGGTAGAGCCACATGCTAGACATTCTCGAAAAAGCTGTTCGATCGACTTTCCGACCAGTAGTTTGCCGCCTATGCTTATTTGAATGCAGGCGCGCGCAATTGCGTACCAGTACGCTTATGGCTATAGTGTTGGGTATTAAATATGCGTACTGGTACGCTTATGGGTGCAGATGGGTTAATGTCCAGGCTCAGCACCTCCTACTCTCATCTATGACAGGCATTTCTACCAGTTCTCTCCATTTCTTTCTGTCCTCCCCGAGTCTTCCTTCATTAGTTCTCCCCTCATCTATCTCTTGGGCGTCTAACTCTTCTTACTCCCCCCCATGTGCGTTTGAATTCTCTTCTTGGGATTCTATCTGGCTTCATTCTTCGTACATGCCCATACCAACAGTCTTTCTCTTCCTATTTTATTTCGTAGACTTTCCACTCCTAGATTGTTTCTTATTGTTTTGCTCCGTACCTTGTCTATTTTTGTCAAGGCTAGGCCTATAATCCTGTCAAATAAGAATTTTTGGAGGAAAAAATTGCGATGTCTCTGAATTTTTGCAGAGACCTTCCTTAAAGGATACTTATCAACATACAAAAACTCCCCTACAATCGGACTGGAGCTTCGGCCGCCATATTGGAAAATGGCGGCCAAAAAGTGATTGTTATCGAATATCGCCAAATTTGTTTGAGATAGACAAAATATCTCAATGCCAAAAATATTCCCCATTTAATTCCCTACAAAACAGGTGTCTTCTATAGTTTTGGTAGGGGCAAAGGTTACGTCACAAAATTGTGGTTTACATGTTGCTCATTGGAGCAACCAGCTAATTTCCAAATTTTCACGCCCAGCATCAAACAATGCCCGGTAAATCCGTAAGAAATCGATTTAAATACAAAAGGACTTTTGTACGGGTTTCATGAAAGCTTCCATTAGTATTTAAAAAAATTAGTTCTGCGAAATCGGATTTTGCATTTACCCGGAATTTGGGTTTTTCCATTGTTGGCATTTCCTAAAAAATGCCATATTTTACATCCATTATTAAGCACTAAATAGCATTGGAGGAAAAATTCTTTCTTCGCACATTGAAATGACTTAAATAATGATCCGATTACAACCAAAGTTCAAATCCAATATGGCTGCTAATTCCTAATATTCACAATATGAATACTGTTTTCGTGCTGTTTTTACACTCTTTTTGTTACATAATTCACTTTGATGTTGTGGATATTAGGAATTAGCAGCCATATTGGATTTAAACTTTGGTTGTAATCGGATTATTATTTGAGTCATTTCAATGTGCGTAGGAAGAATTTTTCCTCCGATGCTATTTAGTGCTTAATAATGGATAGTCAAAAAGGTCATTTTTGAGGAAATACCAACAATGGAAAAACCCAAATTCCGGGTAAATGCAAAATTCGATTTCGCAGAACTGATTTTTTTAAATACGACGGAAGCTTTCATGAACCCCGTACAAAAGTCCTTTTGTATTTAAATCGATTTTTAACGGATTTACCGGGCATTGTTTGATGCTGGGCGTGAAAATTTGGAAATAAGCTGGTACTCCAATGAGCAACATATAAACCACGATTTTGTGACGTAACCTTTGCCCCTACCAAAACTATAGAAGACACCTGTTTTGTAGGGAATTAAATGGGATATTTTTTTGCCATTGAGATATTTTGTCTATCTCAAACCAATTTGGAGATATTCGATAACAAACACCTTTTGGCCGCCATTTTCCAATATGGCGGCTGAAGCTCCACTCCGATTGTAGGGGAGTTTTAGAATGTTAATAAGGTATTATATAAGGAAGGTCTCTGCAAAAATTCAGCGACATCGCAATTTTTTCCTCCAAACGTCAATATACGATCTTATTTGACAGGATTACTACATAACTTCTTAACAAAATTAATACTAAAATATTTTGGTTGTGCTGTATACACAAACAGTTTAGGAAACATGTACGGTTAGTAACAACATCAATTAATTAATTAATTTCCACCAGACGAGTGACTCTTCACAATACAAAACAAATATATATAGTAAAGACATAAATAAAAGTAAAACACATCAAAACGGTTGTTCCAAATAAGCCTTCGTAATTCAGAGGATATTTGTTCCTCACAGCTGCTGGCGAGATCAGAGTCCATATCTATGCGACACTCTTAGATCAGAGAATGAACTCTGCCCAGAGCAGCGCACAAGAAGTGCAGTGGTGTTAGACCATCTGTACGGTGTACCTAAAGTAATGTTTTCTTTAAGGGAGTGAAGTTCAATGTTTCATTCGAGATTCCTTGAATTCAAGGCAACGACGACGTGAGAAACTAGGGCGCTTCAACCGGTTAAGTCATATTGCGCCGCCTGTGAATGAAAGTTGACGAGATGAGTTAATGCAAGAATGTTTGATGATTAGATTGTTTTCTAAGTGTATAAATAACAAAATAAATTGATGATGATGAAAGTAGTAATAGCAAAATAAAAGTTATGTGTTGGTTGGGGAAAGATTGATAGAGGCTGGGAGCCAACAGCTTACATTGAAAAAGTTCGGCGGCTGTGTAGAGTTGAAGATCACATAAATATTTACACAAATTACATTACGACGAAACGTTTCGGCTTGAACAGCCTTGTTCAGCCGTCGGAGTTGAGAGAGTTACTTTAAATTTAGATAGTAGTTTTTTTAAGTTAAAAAGTTAAAATAAAAGTTATGTATGTAAATGAAAAGAAAGAAAAGAAAGAAATGTGTATGATGTGAATTAAATTTTGTTTAATAGATTACTATGGATGAGAAATTTAGAAAGTTTGTCGCCGTTAAAGGACAAAATATGATCATTCTGAAGGATGTATTGATTTATTAAATAAATATACAGTATTAATAACAGTGAAAAGTCAAATGATTTGTATTTATAATGTATTGTTGTACTTTATTATCTTTGCACATTTTGGTTATGTTTTGTTTTTGAATTCAAGGAATCTTGAACGAAACATTGAACCGTCTTATTCAGGCTTTAGTTTAGATTGGAGAAGGGTTGACAGGTTGGGAAAGCATAGAGAACATGAAGCCCAGCCTGAAGGGCTGGGAGCGACAACACTTTTCACCTGCTGATGAAAAGTGCAGCTAATTTAAAGTTGTTTGTTACCTTAATCCATAACGCGTTTCGTCCTTCTGGGACTCGTCAGGCCGATGGTAGCCACTAAAACAAAACTCACTTCACATAACCAAACCTGGGGTAGGGCCACGCAAGAAGTAAAGTACGCTGTGTCTTTCACATGTGCTCTAGCAATTAGGCCTCGTCTATATCGATGACAAATAATTTTAATACGCACCTTATAGCTCGGCTCCTTAGATACCAAACAGGCTTTAGTTCGGGGTTTAGTGATAGAGGCGTGAATTTTGGATCATTTACTCAGAAAAACGTGCTGAGTAATTTGCCAGGTGGTCCTAATCGATGTTTTCCCCCGTTTAGGGTGACCATGGTGCAAAGTTAGGGGTAGAAATTATTTTTAAATAGACTAGGGGTGAGCCTTATAGAAGTAAAAGTGTGGTATTTAAACATTTTGTGTAAGTATGTATTCAATGTAATTATTAAAATCTAAAAAATGTATTATTTTTAACAGGGTAGTCCAAAATTGCTATTTCGAAAAAATGGTGGTAAGTATAGCTTGTGATGACTCAGCTTTCGGGGATGAGTGATAGAAGCGTGAATTTTGGATCATTTACTCGGAAATATGCATTGAGTAATTTGCGAGGTGGTCCGCACCGAAAACTGTTCCCGTTCAGGGGTGACCATGGTGCAAAGTTAGCGGTAGAAATTATTTTTTAATAGACTAGGGGTGAGCCTTATAGAAGTAAAAGTGTGGTATTTAAACATTTTGTGTAAGTATTAATTCAATTTAATTGTTTAAAGCTAAAAAAAAATTATCATTTTTAACAGGGGTGTCCAAAATTGTTACATTTGCCCGAAATTCGAAAATACGTTCAAAATGCTAGAAAGCATAGCTTGTGATGACTCATCTGAAAGGAATTTAAATACTGAACATGAATTTTATACATAATCAAAAGTCAAGGTCACCAGGGTCAATCAGGGCCACGACATTTGAAATTTAATTAGTATTGTGTTGTC
The DNA here is from genome assembly GCA_024449915.1 of Sweltsa coloradensis. Lineage (NCBI taxonomy): Eukaryota > Metazoa > Arthropoda > Insecta > Plecoptera > Chloroperlidae > Sweltsa > Sweltsa coloradensis. The sequence continues at coordinate 43,639 of JAMZAV010004003.1, read as the reverse complement.
TAATCGCCACGAACAGACCACATAAAAGTGTTTATGTTGATACTTTTTACCATAATCGTTTGTCCAGGATAATATATGTACATAAAAACAGCAATTCTATATTCAGGGTTGTACAAAATGACTTTCTGGGTCTTGAGTTTTCCAATATACTGTAACTTGAGCCACCATAGGTTGTGACCACTCATTTTGAAGTTAATCTTAAGTTGGTCACGGTTATGCTTTTCACTTACGTGTAGAAATAAATAATAATATTACCTGAAAGTACGGCGTTGGGCAAGGGAGGTGTAACAATACACACAATCATACGGTTTCAGTGGATATTACACTTAGTCAGTAGATTACCTTAGCTTACAAATAGCATTCCCCTTTGCACTTGCACAATGCACAGCAAGGCTGCCTACTCTTCAGACACTTGCAACGGTCTAAGATGCAGTCATTCCTGCACTTGCAGGAGATGACTTCGTCGCAGGAGTTCATGGCGTCAGGCAAAGTCATCCACAGAGGTTTCCCACGATCCAGCTGAATTTTTTATCCAGCCCCAGACTGAGGGATCACATTTAGTTTGCATGGGGATGTTGGACGACCCCACACGAGCCCAAACTACATGTGATCCCTCAGCCTGGGGCTGGATGAAAAATTCAGCTGGATCGTGGGAACCTCTGTGGATGACTTTGCCTGACGCCATGAACTCCTGCGACGAAGTCATCTCCTGCAAGTGCAGGAATGACTGCATCTTAGACCGTTGCAAGTGTCTGAAGAGTGGGCAGCCTTGCTGTGCATTGTGCAAGTGCAAAGGGGAATGCTATTTGTAAGCTAAGGTAAACTACTGACTAAGTGTACTATCTACTGAAACCATATGATTGTGTGTATTGTTACACCTCCCTTGCCCAACGCCGTACTTTCAGGTAATATTATTGGATGAGCGTAGCGAGCGTAGCGAGCGAAGCGAAGATTCCATTTCACTACACTAGAGAAAAAAATCCGGAATGTTTTTTTTTCTTTTTTTTTTGTATTTTTGTGTGTCTGTGAACACGATTCCGGCTAAACCAATACTCCAATTGCGATGAAATTTTATGGAGGTCTATGAAATCTCTGAACAAAGAACTGCACGGAGGGAAAAATTGATCAAAAAATTATTTCTCATGAAAATCGCAATTTTACGATTTTTTAATTTTTTAAAACATTCTTCGACTTGTAACACCTACATGCTTTATCCCATTGTAATGATTTTTTCACAGAACCTTAATTTTATGAATTAATATATTCGTGTGAAATTTAAGCGCAATCGAAAAATCATTTCTCATGATAATCGCAATTTTACGATTTTTTTCAATTTTTAACATTTCTTCGACGAATAAAACCTACATGCCTTATCCGATTTTAATGATTTTTTCACAGAACTTTAATTTTATGAATTAATATATTCGTGTGAAATTTTGAGCGTAATCGAAAAATTATCTATTAAAAAAATCGCCATTTTTCGCTTTTATCGTTTAAAAAAAATTACGCTCATCCATCAACGCGGCGTGTCTTCAGAGTTTTCCTAGTTTATTTCTACACGAAAGTGAAAAGAATAACCGTGACCAACTTAAGATTAACTTCAAAATGAGTAGTCACAACCTATGGTGGCTCAAATTACAGTATATTGGAAAATTCAAGACCCAGAAAGTCATTTTGTACAACCCTGAATAAAGAATTGCTGTTTTTATGTACATATATTATCCTGAAAAAACGATTAAGGTAAAAAGTATCAACATAAACACTTTTATGTGGTCTGTTCGTGGCGATTAGACAACACAATACTAATTAAATTTCAAATGTCGTGGCCCTGGTTGACCTTGGTGACCTTGACTTTTGATTATGTATAAAATTCATGTTCAGTATTTAAATTCCTTTCAGATGAGTCATCACAAGCTATGCTTTCTAGCATTTTGAACGTATTTTCGAATTTCGGGCAAATGTACAATTTTGGACACCCTTGTTAAAAAATGATATTTTTTTTTGCTTTAAACAATTAAATTGAATTAATACTTACACAAAATGTTTAAATACCACACTTTTACTTCTATAAGGCTCACCCCTAGTCTATTAAAAAATAATTTCTACCGCTAACTTTGCACCATGGTCACCCCTGAACGGGAACAGTTTTCGGTGCGGACCACCTCGCAAATTACTAATTGCATATTTCCGAGTAAATGATCCAAAATTCACGCTTCTATCACTCATCCCCGAAAGCTGAGTCATCACAAGCTATACTTACCACCATTTTTTCGAAATAGCAATTTTGGACACCCCTGTTAAAAATAATACATTTTTTAGATTTAAATAATTACATTGAATACATACTTACACAAAATGTTTAAATACCACACTTTTACTTCTATAAGGCTCACCCCTAGTCTATTTAAAAATTTTCTACCCCTAACTTTGCACCATGGTCACCCCTAAACGGGGGGAAAAATCGATTAGGACCACCTGGCAAATTACTCAGCACGTTTTTCTGAGCTAATGATCCAAAATTCACGCCTCTATCACTAAACCCCGAATGGTTTGTCTAAGCAACCAGGCTATTTGAAGATCAAGAAGAAATTGACAAAGAAACAGACAACACGCATTAGAACCTACATTTATTAATAAACGACAATTTACAAAAAATTCTTATTTTCTCATTTACAGATAATATTTTATTTACAAATTTGTACAAATAAATCAATGTCATGTCATATGTTTTAAATGTGCACATGATTAGTTGTAGAAATAAACTATCACTACATTTCGTCACAACTCAATAATGTTGATAAATACAAAGCTCCAAGTGTCAGTTAAATTTCAGGACAAGTTTAGACTTTAACTTTAGATTGCTACTGGAAGGGCTTAGAATAACCCAACAGCTTTTTTTTAAATTTTGTGATACGCCTCAAGATGCCGTGTTTGTTTTGTACCCCAGCTGAAGTTGGATGAATGAAAATTGAAAATAGTCAACTGTTTTATTGTTTAGTATTTTTATATAGGCTTAATCATTTATTCATTGGTTTAATTGATATAAATGAGGGTGCTGAACGTAGTGATTAAATTGAAATTAATTAATTGTACTACTGCAAATAGTAATTGGTAGTACAGTCGATTCCGATTCATCACAATACATAATATAATATAGTAATGGCAAATATTAATTTAAATTTTTCTTAGAACAACTTACCTAATTATTTACAATATAATTCACAAATCACAAACTATTTACATAAAAATTGAAGAGAACAAAGTATTCGAATCACAGAAGAATTTAAATCTTTAAAACATAAATACGGGCGACGGATAAAATATTCTCTGTACTATTATTTACTTACTGTCTGTTCTCTAGATTTTGTTTGTACAATGTTCATTACACAGTGAAGAAGTAACGTACAATGTATACCTCATAATGATTCATTACTAAGTAGTAGGTACCGTAGTTAGTACTACTATTGGTACCTACTAGTAGTGGATTGCTCCTTAACTCAAAAGTCAAAAGCAGCTTCAAATTCGCTTTGAAGGTTTTGGGGCTGGGACATTTCATATATAAAATTAAGTTAACAAATCTTTGCTATAAACGAGGCAAGTCCCATTTTTTTTTTTTTTTTTTCTTGTGCAAAGTTGGCCTCTCATTTTTGAGGCATTCACAGCACAGTATATAAAACATTTAAACTTTTGATCGGGACATTTCAGTCTACATAGTTGGCAGCAAGGCAGACTACGGAACTTAGATTGGTCAACCTTTTTTTTAAAATGTGTTTAGGTTTGTTCGTTTGTCCTGCTTCAACTAAAACACTTTACTCCAGGAGTAAACCGGTTAAAGGGAAATGGGAGTAAAAATCTCAAACGCGGACAAAAGAACGGTATTGAGATTGTTTTGGCTGCTCCTACTCCCTGGTGTAAAAACCTTACTCCAGTCTCACTTGCAGTAAGTTACTACTTTACAAAAAAAGCCTCCTGGTTACACCCATCACAACTTACTCCAGGACAGAAAAACGGTGTTTTGCCAATATCTTACTCCCGGAGTAGTGATCTCAGGACAAACGAATAAACCTTTTGTGTGCGAGTTGCTCGTGCACAGGGCAAATTAATGAACCAATTTAATTTAGTAATTTCCACCTACCGGTGGCGAGTTTCCCAACAGACAACCACATTAAGAAATATGAACTACTGTATTTACTCGATTATAGGCCGCCCTCGAGTAATGGCCGTACCCTTATTTTGACCACTCAGATTTAAAAGAGTTGGATATAAATACTATTGATAAATGGCTTCACATAATGGCCGCACCCCACTTTTTGAACTTGATAATTTCAAATATACCCGAGGCCTAAACTCGCATAAATACAGTACTAATGGAAATAGTACAAAGTGATTTGTGACTGGCACGGATTAAAACAGCTGTTTGAAACAAGATAAATGAACAAACTCCCCTAGAACTGCGGCTAATACCATGCTTGTCAACGCCTTGAGTGACTCAAGTGCCCACCTATTATTCAATGGGGGGGATTTACTTTTGCCCAGCTGAAAACTACGTATTGCAATGCATGAGTGTTTGGGTTTCCACGCTTCTAGCACAATAGGTACCTACCTACTTACATTAAATCATCATAAACTCCTAGATAGAAAACAACAGAACGTTTGGCGGTTCCAAAGGAACGAGTTCACACAGTACTCCGCATATTCAAAATGGCCACGGATGTAACTTACGAGCGAGGTTCCTTGTTTGCGAGACGTAACCTACATCGAAAGACGTACAAATTTACTTCGAACCCCGCGTTTCTTGGAACAGTTCAATCCACTCGGTGAAGGAACCTGGAAAATAAAAGTGCCAGCATTAGGACAATAGAGAATAGTATGATTCAAATATCCAGTGGTTTCAAAAGCATTAAGATTAAATAATAAATAAATAAATAAATAAAATAAATTTTGATTTTGTACTGATTTCAGTGGGGGCCAATAAACCAAAGCAACCAAGCCAACCCTGTAGGCCCCGACGCAATCGACGAGTGAGCAATAACCAACCAAAGATCGATATTTTTAATAGGAAATATAGCAATCAGTGGTATGGACAGTGGGAACACTTGCGAATCAACGCCAGAATCAACAAGGCCGATTCAGAACAATTTTAAATTTATTATGTGCCTCGTTGCTAGGACGGCTCCAAAGTCACCGTTTACAAATTCCAAAGACAAGAACTGATTGACTTAAGTCCAAACCAGAAGTTAAAAACTTCTGACTTTGACGGGAATCGAACACTGGGCCTTCTGCATTGGAAGCAGATACACTAACAACAAGACCAAAGAGCCACTGGCACCTACTGGATGTTATCATGACATGTGATTGAGGGTGACCATCCTTTCTTCTTCTTCTTTTCATATGCCCGCAATTAACATTATTCATGTCATCATGTGTTTTCTAGTTAGCCAGTAGAGACAGGACACCTGTTCACTCTGATCCATATCATTTGCCATTTGTCCCGTTCAACCTTGATATATGTACATTGAAGAAGATGTTTCCTGTCTTGTTTGCCAGCTCCACACATCCGACAGACACTAGATTAAAAAATTCCAAATCTCTAGAGGTGCTTTCCAAGCAAGTCATGTCCTGTTTGAAGCCAGAATTGAGCCGTTTCTAGGGGTGTGCGGGAAAGGATTTTTCAGACTCGGGACGGGATCGGGAATTTTACATTACAAAATCCGGGAATCGGGACGGGATCGGGAAATTTTCCGACAAATAAATAAATTAAATGCAGCATCTTTATATCACTTTATCAAGTACAAAAATTGCAAAGGATCACCAAATTAATCACATTGACTCACAATTTGACTTTAGGCTTGGGCCTAGGCCTAGCTAGGCCTACTTGAAGGGCCTAGGCCTAGGCCTAGCTACTTGAAGGGTCTAGGCCTAGGCCCTACCCAAAACAAATAGGCCTAGGGTCCTAGTAATAATTAGGTTAGAAAGAATGGCCTGTGCTTTAGATTAGCCATGAAGGTTAGGCCTAGGCCTAGGACCAACTGGGAAGAGAGACCAAATTACAAATTAGCTAGTTGTAAGTTGTGCCTAGGCCTAGGGCCTAGGCTACAAACTAACAATTTTCAACTTACCAAAAGCATTTGGCCTAGGGCCTGCCTAGGCTAGCATCCATGGGCTTATCTAAACCACAGGCCTTTCTTTCTAACCAAATAATTAATTTTGGGTAGGCCTAGGCCCTAGGCTTTGACAAATATAAATACAAGTAGGGACCTAGGCCCTTGCCTAAAGTCAATTTGTAAGTCAAGTCATTGTGATTAATTTGGTGGAGGCCTATTTCCCAGCTGTTTCAGGTCGAAAATCGAATATTATTTCGATTTTTGAAGCACTGCACTCTGGATGCTAATGCATCAAGCAAGCACGTGCAAGTGCTGCGATCTAGTGGGCACCTCGCCAACTGCTTTCATATAGTCTGAAGAGGCGGGAATTTCAATTCCCGACTTTTGACGCGATCCCGGCGAGTTTCGGGAAAAAAACTATTTCGGGAACGGGATCGGGAAGGTGATTTCCCGATCCCGATCCCGAAATGTCGGGATCCCGCACACCCCTAGCCGTTTCTATTCTTCTACTGTAGCACTTACGTTGACCAGTCGGATTCACTTTAGTGTAATCTTCCTACAGTTTCTTGAGCCCCTTCTCTTGCCATTCATTACGGACCACTTTGCATGTCGATGCATGCAGGTGTAACGTAAATAAGTACAGTAAAAAAATACAAATTCATGGTAAAATGCAAATTTTTATCACATGAGAGAAATAAAGTAAGGGAGTGTTACCCTCAATTCCAGCTTCACAGGTCTCATTCACAGGTTCTGTACATTTCATAAGTTTCACATTGATGATTTGCAAATGATGACGAGAAGAGATAGAATGAGAAACACGGACATTAGAGAAATGCTAGGTGTAAAGAAGTTAAGTGACAGGATGGGAAGGACACGGTTGAGATGGTATGGCATATGAAACGAATGGGGGAAAATAGGATGCCCAAGAAAATGTATGACAGAAGGATTGAAGAAGGAAGAAGAAGACGGGTTAGACCAAGGAAGAGATGGATGGACATCATAGCAGGAGACTTGGAGGCAAGAGGAGAAAGCTGGGAAGATGTGGAAGAGATACAATTGTGGAAGGATAAAGAGAAGTGGAAAATTTTTGTTGCTAAACCCAAGCTGACCCTGCCAGAATCAGGAAGCGGCGATGGATAATGATGATGATGATGATTTGCAAATACTCACCGTTGAGGGTAGGGCATCAAGATCGAACTAGAGCTGTGCAAATTAGTGAAAATGTCTCTCCAGTCACAATTCAATGTCCATACCTGGGCAAACTAAACTATGTAAACTCAACTTCAAATAAGTTAACTTGAAAACAAAAATTCAAGGTCACATAGACAGAAAGAACATCTTTTTGTTAAGTCATTCAATTATTTACTTGTCAAATATTACCCGGGTACCATTCACAGCCCTAGATTGAATCTGTTTCAATGAAACGAGCCGAACACTAACCGTATTTAATTGCTAGATTCAAAGTGGATACTGAATGAGGCCCTAGCAAGTGAAAGTGAAGGTCATCGTACCGTCCGTTGCTCAGCATTCCTCGTAGCTTAGCTCGTCCATGGGCATCAGGATGTTGCTACTGATGGCAGCCTCAGCGCACAGTCGGTTCAGTTCGTTGGGACTGTAGCCGATCAGCTGTTTCAGGTCGCACACGTACTTGTAGACGAAGCGCTTGCCGTGCACCTACGTACAGAGAGAGAGAGCGGTTAGTGGTTGAAAAGAGAGATGGTGGGAGGACAGGAAGAAGTGGAGAGAGCTGGTGTTGCGACAAGAGAATGAGGAAGAAGATGAGGTGCGTGGGAAGACCTCGAGACAGATGGCAAGACCAAGTACAGGCAGATGTGGAGGAGAGAGGAGGGGAGTGGGTAGTGGTTGAAGAGTAGAGTAGAGTAGTTTATTCACCAATCGATACATACATAGTACATATATAGGTTATATATAGGTTAGAGAGAGAGATGGTGGGAGGACAGGAAGAAGTGGAGAGAGATGGTGTTGCAACAAGAGAATGAGGAAAAAGATGAGGTGCCGAACTTGGCAGGCCGGCGCTGATTCTGTGATGCCCAAGATCAATGGTGGAAACACCCCTTCCTTACTAGTGATGACATCGGGTACTCAAGTACCCGACTCCTATTGGAGTCGACTCCATTTTCAAGGAGTCGATTCCTTCAAAAGTGTTGGATTTATGAATGACCTGTTGAGTTGTTGTGCGCAGCTGGTTACTCCTTCCCCGTCCCCCTCGCCTACGTGCTAGCTCGCGCTCCTTCTTCCTCTCTCTCTCTCTCTCTCTCTCTCTCTCTCTCTCTCTCTCTCCCTCCCTGACTCTGTCTCGACCTTGGTCTGGAGTCTGGACATTGTAGTGTAAATTGAGTTGCCCAGTGCTTTGCTTTGATGATAAATTGAATGAGATTAATAAATAATAATAATTAATAGGGCTGTGCGAGCAGGGATTTTTTTAGTCGAGCGAGATCGAGCGAGTATTTGGTCTTTTGCTTGATTTTCGAGCGAGATTCGAGCGAGCAGACCAAAATTTAGTTTACCACAAATGCTGGTATACATTTTGTCACGATGTTATAAACACAAAATTTTCAATATGTTATTACAGTGTTGGGCCTGCCAATTGATAAAACATTAATCTAAAATCATTTTAATCATAGGCTTACTGCTTAGGCTAAGCTAGCCTAGGCCTAGGCTCATTTCTAAATTGCCTCTACTATTAACAATTGTGTTCTTTCTATTTGAAGTTCAAAGAACAATATTATTTTTGGCCCTAGGCAAGGCCTAGGGTGGGCCTAGCTAGGCCCTAGAAGCCTTTAAGGTAAGTTGCAGGGGGTCTCTAGGCCTAGCCTTGTAGGGCTAGCTAGGCCTAGGCCAGCAGTAGTTCAGCTCACATCCTTGTGCATTGAATTAATGCTCTAAGTTGCTGTGGGCCATTACACAATAAGTAGGGTTAAGGCAGTCATAACTATGTTCATTTCACCTCGTATTTCAATTGCGCTTTACCTGCAATTTGTATTAAAACACATATCGGGAACACTAATTTCTTCAAATAATACGGAAAGTAAAAAAAACATAGGTCCGTCGCATAATATATACATTTCAAATTGATTCAGTCGTTTACGGAATGACAGACGCTAAACAACTTGCAGCCTTGTGACGTACGTCGTAATTCGTAAAAGTCGATAGTCGATTTAAAGTCGAACGCATGTCTGCGACATATCGATATTAGACCAAAGAAGAGGTTGGCATGTCTTTATCAGAGTTCTTTGGAGACATGCGCAGTGTCGGTGCGCACGGGCACGGCGTCAAAGCTTCGTCAAAGCGAGAGCATCGAGTGGCCTGCGCCTGCGCAATGCCCATTACCAGTCAGCTGTTCGCTGTCGACGTGAAGAATGTTGCAGAGCGCGTCATAATATGGAATATTACGCCGCCGAGGCCGTATTTTCGTTCGTTCTCGAACAATTCTAGAGTCATTTCGAGACTCGAATTTTCGAGCATCAAAAAAATCACACGAGCGAGCGAGCGAGGAATGTTGACGTGCTCGATCTCGGCTCGAAATTTCGAGTCTCGCACAGCCCTATAAATTAATAATAAATTGTATTTAGAATCTACCCACTCAGTTATATAACTGATTTTCAGTGGGGGACAGTAAATCAAAGCGACCAAGCCAACCCTGTAGGCCCTGACGCAATCGACTTGCACTTGCTGTCTCGTTATCTTATCTCATAGCGTCAACAAAGCCAGGCGGCTGGGCCAAGACTGAATGAGATTACATTTGTGGTCTCTTTATCTCATAATGTAAACATAACAAATCAGCGAGAGTCTTGGCCGGGCCAAGGCTGACAAGCGAGCTAGCAATAAGTAGTTGGTGGCGTGGGAGGAGGGGGGACAGCGTTGTGCAACTAGAGTAGTAGGCTAAAATTAACTTTGGCATAAAAACTTTTGGAAACCAAGTCAACCTTACAAACAACCAATAAAGTATTGTTACTTATTGCCAAACATTTGTTTTTATGCTCTCTCCTAGAACAAATTAGGCCTGTAGGAGGGTGTTCAACATTGGTGAAGGTCAACTGCTTTTACCTTATCTTTATTGCCGATCGAGGAGTCGACTCCTGTATTTACTACCCGATGTCATCACTATTCCTTACCCAACTAAATGTTGTTGGAACAAAGTGTAGTAATATCAAGTGGGAGTTACAAAGAAAGATAATATGAGGAGCACAATATAAGGAAGGAACTGTTACCTAGAAGGATGATTTGAAGGATGTTAGTTCTTCTCCAACGGTCGGTGACCAAGGCCGCGTAGGCGGAAACGTTCCACATTTGTGTGAATTGTGAATTGTTATTGTTAATAAATATATGTGAACCTCGTCTCAAGCAGCTACTTACATTTATATCATTTAAGGTAACTGTTGGTCTCTTCTCTCCTTTCCCCAACCATAAACACTAACCTAGCCGATAGGCTCCATCTAAACTAACAAAAAAAAATAAGGAAAGAACTGCGAGTCAAGAGTTTAAACTCAGGTGGATCACCTTGGAAATCATGTCCCCGTCGTAGTAGTATCGCAGCGCTCGGCTGAGCTTCTCGTAGTTCATCGTGGGCTTGTTCTTGCGCTGGCCCCAGAGCTGCGCGACGATCTCAGGGTTGATCAGCTTGAACTCTCCCTCGTTGCCCAACCACTGGATGATGTGGCGGTGTTCCTTGTCCGTCAGCAGCTCCAGCAGGAACTGCCACAGCTGAACCTGGCCGTTGTTGCCTGGAACCCGGGGATTGTTTTAATATCTATTTTAAAATAATTTAATTTACCTAATTTAAAAAGTACAAACATAATTTTTTAAATAAAATAGGATTTTTTGGATCTAAATAAATTTAGTCAGATTTTTGTTGATTTAAATTTTAAATTAACAAGTTGGCAAGCAATTCAAATAGGCCTACCATATTTCCATACACATTTCTTGTTGAAAATAATATTGCAATAATATTGAAGATAACCTGGCAATCAACACTAAATTACAGTACAGAAGATCTGTGTTGGGTCTAATTCAAGGTGAGTTAATTTAAACATTTTTTTCCTTTGTGACGGTTCTAACAAGGCTTTCGGTACTACCCTGATGCTAATATAATATTATATGGCTTGAAACTAAGGATGACATAGCAGAATCGATTAATCAATGCCGGATCGATTCCTGTCTGCATGGATTCCAGATTGGAGAAATTAATTTCTCACAAGACAGTTTAAACGTTCACGCATCGTGTTTTGGGGCGTGGCTGAGAGATGAACCACGCGTGTACTGTCCCTCCTCTCCCACCAGACGCCGTTCGTACACAAGGCAACAACAACAACAACAACGGTCAACAGGCGATGACGCAACGTTGTAAAATACATCCTTTCGTGAGGTACGGCGGGCGAGGCCACCACCAAAACAACTGTGCATACTATTGAAAGTTTTTTCCTGGGAATCGATTCTTAGGTCTCAATGGAATCGATGTCATCCCTACTTGAAACTAAGTTTTATTTTACATATAATTATTTAGGACTCCATCTAGTAGCCTGTACATGTATTGCATGTAGGGGTAATGAATTGTATGCTTCTCGGTACATGAAACAAGATAATAAATTAAATAAAATCAATCAAATGAAAAACAATTGTTTTAATACAAAATTGATTGATTGGATATTGCTTAACGTCTCATATTAATGCACTTTGGCTATTTGAGACGATGAGTGGTGATAGATGAGGATGAAGTATGAACAGAAGGGAGGAGGGGAAACCCGGTACCGGCACGTAGCCTACTCCTTTCGAAAAGTACCAAGGGGACCAACGGCTTAACGTCCCATCCGACAGGACGGTGTAAAAGGTAAAACTTTGCATAAAGATAGTCTTGTGTTTGTGTTGTTGTTGTGTTGTTTTGTCAAGACATAAACAGGCCAGGTTAACACGACAAAGACAGAGAACTCACCCGTCCGGTTGCCGACCTGTGGACTGAAGCCGACGGTGGTTGTGTACTCGGCCGGCATCCCGATGATTCGCGACAGTCTGCTGCCCTTGGGAGAGCGTCCTCTGGGCCGGATCAGGGCCGGCGATGGGGTCCCAGTGGTCTTGGGCGAGGTCACCTTGGTCTGCACCACCGCTGTAGGGGAACACAAAGTTAGCAGGGGTTTCATGAAGTGAAATACGTAGGGACTGAGTCGGGTAAATTACCATAAATAAATAAATAAATAATAATAATAATAATAATAATAATAATTTAAGACTTTTGCGGTTCGAATATATTAAAAAAGTGGCAAAATGACCCATTTCACACCTTTTTTAAAATAATAATAATAATAATAATAATAATAATAATAATAATAATAATAATAATAATAATAATAATAATAATAATAATAATCTTAATTAACACAATTTATTGGTCGGGACATTTCGCCGCGTCGAATCTGCTTTAATTGCTTTTGACGTTTCAGCCCAACTGTGTGGGCTATCCTCAGAAAAACCAGATATTAATTCTAAAAACTTACAAAAATAAAAGCCCAGACAAGGCGTTACATAGAAAAACAAAATCACAAAACAAACAGTTACCATGACCAGGCCCCGCCTTCTATAAACATGCGTTACATTCTTATGAAGACCAAAATATCACATTTGAGAGTTTCTGGTACGTATACGATCACTTCGTCGGACTCCACTTTCTTGGGGCTGATCCAGTTCTGGGACAGGGAGGACGAGAAGGTCTGTATTCGAAACCGGAAGTAAGATGTCGGGGTTATTCATAAGAATGTAACGCATGTTTATAGAAGGCGGGGCCTGGTCATGGTAACTGTTTGTTTTGTGATTTTGTTTTTCTATGTAACGCCTTGTCTGGGCTTTTATTTTTGTAAGTTTTTAGAATTAATATCTGGTTTTTCTGAGGATAGCCCACACAGTTGGGCTGAAACGTCAAAAGCAATTAAAGCAGATTCGACGCGGCGAAATGTCCCGACCAATAAATTGTGTTAATTAATTACCGGGCCACGAAAGTCTTAAATTTGAAATAATAATCTTAACTCAGTTCCACTTCCAACTATGTCGGTTGAGTGGTGGTTTTTCACCATTATCTAGGGCGTGAAGCTGTAGATACTAAGCTTGCCAGACTCAGGGTTTCTTCCAACCAGGTAAGCTGTTGGGTTCCCTATATCCAAAGGTAAAACTTTCTTATGTAAGCATTATTTCAGTTTTAAGCAAAGCATGGCCTTAGACTAAGAACTAAGACTAAGAGAGACCAAGTTGCATCATTAACTCACCGACAAACTTGCACTTCCTGAGTAGTTCGAGATGTGTCCAGAAGACGTCGCCGGGGTCTCGTTTCACCTTCGTCTTGAAGTCGATCAGTGATAACTGACAGAGTTCGGCCCCGGTCATCTGCCAGTCGGAGAGTTTCAGTCCCACCAGGTTGAACTGTCTGACTGCCCACTGTAGCCAATGTCTTACGTGGGGCACTGTCCACTCACACGGGTCTAGACAACAATAACAGAATCACTAATCGACAAACAGGTAAATCCATTAACTTAACATACACAAATTGAATTTATCCAGTCTAAGATGACACTATATAAAACCTATTTCATACAATCCTTACGTATGCAGCAGAAACCTAGACAATGAGAGATCGAGAGGAGAGTCAGATGCAGGCGGCAGAGATGAGATTCCCGTCCAAGCAACAAGGCACATAATTCAAAGTTGTTCTGAATCGGCCTTGTTGATCTGCGAGTGTTTGCACTGTCCATACTACTGATTGCTATATTTCTATTTAAAAAAATCCATCTTTGGTTGGTTATTGCTCACTCGTCGATTGCATTGGGGCCTACAGGGTTGGCTTGGTCGCTTTTGTTTACTGTCCCCCACTGAAAATCTGTTATATGGGTCATTCTATGGTAACTTTAACTTTCACATATTACATTCTTGATTTGAAAACTTGTATTGGCAGTAGTATGATGTAAATATTTTAAATGTGCATATCCTTGACTGTGACTAAATGCTATCAGCAGTGAATAAATGATAAGGTTTAAGAATTGAGAAGAAAATGTATTGGTAGAAGCGTTGGAAGATGTCATTACCGTCCCATTTATATTCTGCTGATAAGCAAACATACCCTCCAGGTATAATTGAAAAACAAGACTTCTGTTAGTTAGACATGCCATATTACATAATATAAACACAACAAATTCCTTAATATATTGGAGCAGATACCTGGTAAAATGTTGAAAACTACTAACATGTGTACCGGTAGATGTTTGGATTTTAGCTCTCTTGTCTTCAGCCTAATATCTGAAATACTTAAGATTGGTGATGGAAATAATTTTTTTCATCACTCTTGTGCTGGATCCAATCTACTTGTGGAATTAAAGTTTTAATATTACATAAGTCTTGGTAGGAAATACAGTATTTGATGCTAGGGACGGTAATGACGGTCCTGGTAATATTCCATATTATCAAATGCTTGCTTCATTTATGCCATAACCACTGTTATTTATTTTAAATCTAAGGGTAGGCCTACATGTAGGGCTACTAAATAATGGGGTCGGGCTCATACTTCATAATTGGCTAGCACCACAGCATCATACGTCATTACTGTCCCCTGTGTTAAAAAGGTACCAAAGGGACGGTAATGACAGAGACGGTAATGACGTTTTAGTGCTTTTGATGCCTGATTGTAAAGTGAGGTTAGTGTTAGCCTAGTATAATTTTCAACTTTGTGTCCAGACACATAACCAAACTTAACTTGATGAAAATGCATGTTCTTATGATTCAATTTGGTCCTATGAGGGTAGGGATGGTAATTACACCTAATAAGTATATTTACACACTTTCTTCCTTTCCAATTCTTCTAAAATCTTTATGATAACTCTGATCTCATAATAGTAGTTCCAAACATCAAGATGGCTGCATCACTCTTCTTCTTGTTATTGAAGAAGCAACACAATGTAGCACTGGCGGTAGTTTTTAAATTGAAGAATAAAACAGGGGACGGAAATGACCACTTTTCTAGGGGACAAGCTTTATCCCTACTTTATTTATCTAGATCATAGTTTGGCACTGAAAAAGTGTGTGATTTATCAAAATATGAACCCCACAGATTATAAATATCAATGGAAAATCAAACATTTCATTCTATTATGCATTTTTATTTGAATGCAAACAATAAAATATTGACCGGGGACAGGGACGGTAATGACATTTGGTGCTATTAAGTCTTTCCAAATAATAAACTTACATTCATTATGCATGTTTTTCTTCATGAATCTCTAGAATAACTAATAATTGTGATTTACAACAAAAAAATGCACTTATTTGAAGGAATAGTTTGGCCAGGATCAAGTCGGGACAGGAAAGTTAAAGTTACCATAGAATGACCCATATGACTGAGTGGGTAGACTCTAAATACAAATTGATAATTTTTTTTGTTTATTTAAATGTGTTTCCCTGAAAACAGAAATGGAACTCATGGGTAAGAAAATTATGGACACGAGGAGATATGTGGCAAACTTTTACTGGGCAACTAGGAAGAGAATGGCATGAGTTTCAACTCTAGTGTTCGAAAGAAGAAGAAGAAGAAGATAATATTTCATTAGTGATTAACGAAATATTGTTGAATATAGATTATCCAACGATAATATCAACAATCGTGTACATCCCTAATCATTCGCAACACGTTTCCAACAACATTCTCTCGGGTAAGGTGTGTTTACGTTGACCTTTACCTTGCGGTATCTTGAGTCGCTCCGCGTCCTTCTTGAACTGGCTGTCCACGATCCAGCGCATGATGGCGCGCTTCTGTTCTTCGCTCGACATCTCCGGGAGAATCTCTTCATCTTCCTCCTCCTCCACTGAAGAAACAAGATAAGAATCAATCAAAGAGTGAACTCTCTCCTCTTTCATCAATACATTACATAAAAAAATAAGATATGTGTTTATTCACTTTGACATAATATATAGCCCCACTAGTATAGGTACCGTACCGTACATTGGTTATGTTGAGAGAATGCCAATTGGCTGGAGTATTGGGTGTGGGACAAGATCTAACCTTCAAGAAGTGAAAGTGGCTGCCAAATTTGTATGTTTGTATGTTGAAGAAACATAAAGATGGGGTGGGATAAAAAGGTTAATTAATTAATCGATTAATCAGCGATATTAACTGCGGTTAACCGATTAACCAAAATCCCCAATGGAAAGGGGGGGGGAGGAGGGGGATTTTTTATATTTATTACCAGTACAGTTGAGAACGCTGTGCTAATCAGTTTGCCCGCTGCCAACCGCGGTAGTCCCATTCCACTTCTTATGTAATGCAGCTGAGGGAGCCACCCACGCTCTTTAACAACCAACATGACCTTCATAAAAAATACTACCATTGACGTGGCCCCCTTTATTTCTCCATGAACAGCACGGCGCAAAATGATTGTGTTAAACTCACGACTGGATTAAATAAAGATCTTGGCTGGGACAGAAGCACGTTATCTCGTCTTGACAATGACACAGCAGTAATCTCTAGCTGGAAGAACGTCTTGGTGATAAATGTGAATCAGAGGCCGTAGCTACATCCACTGCCACTGTCACATGACCTTGATAATACAGCACTTGACAGTGACACCACTCATACTCGCTCGACGCTCGTGACATCCCATATCGTCCCCCCCCCTCCAAGCTGGCAGTAGCTGACAGAACGGTCTTACTTATCTTAGTGTTCTTACGAAATAAAATAATTTGTCATCAGTAGGCCTGCCATTAACATCATCAATAACATACTCTGCCACCAGCTAATAGCTGCGCTAGGCCTACACTACATTCGAAAAACATTATTGTTTTTTCACTTCGTGTTGTTTACATATGCTCACGGTTAACAGGTGCAGACAAATCACAAACCGGTTTCTCAGCCACGGGCGATTAATCGGTTAATCGGTTAAGGATCCCAACCCTACACAAAAGTATGTTTTGTATAATTAGATTGGAGAAGGGTTGACAAGTTGGGAAAGCAAAGAGAACATAAAGCACAGCCTGAAGGGCTGGGGGCTACAAAACTTTTCACCTGCCGAGGTCGAACAGGCTTTGTTGGTGATATCGATATTATCGATAATATTGATTCACCATTCTGATAATCGATAATGAAAAAAGTATCAATGTGCATCCCTAGTTCTAAAATAGAACCCTTGTTGTACTAGCTCCAACCAAAGAATGCAGACACTCTCGTCTCAAGAGGTAGTGGTGGGGGTTGTATGAACGCAGGGTAAAATGAATGTCCCCGTTGTGTATGAAAAGACCTGTCTGTGTAGCCAACACGAGCAAGAATTATCTGAGCTAGATCCACGCTGAGCTAGCTTGAATAGAGTTTTGACAGATGTTATGTTGGGTAAACAAGTAGTATCTTCATTCGTTCGTTGGAAACACACCAGTGATGGAACAATGACACTTTCAATAATTAATACTATATTCAGAGGCAGGTATTTGTGGTGAAAATGAAAGCACATTTTTGTTCCTTTTTATAATGACCAAAAGCGGTGAATAGGTGGTGAAATTAATAAAACATTTAGATGACAGCTCTATATCTCTCCCCCCCCCCCCCCGATATTTAAAAAAAATTGGTTGTGGAGGATGCAGATATCAATAAAATGTAGCTATGGGAATTCAGATACATATATTAGTGGCCAAACTTATTCGAATATTTGTTTTTATTTTGCCCAAAAGCGGTGAATTGGTGTTGAAAATTATTTATAATTAACAGTTTTTAGCGGTGAAAATTTGTATTTATTGTAAAAACCTGCCTCTAGATATTCATGGTTACAAGTGCACAGTCATGGGAACAAGAGTAGGAAGGAAGGAAGGGTTACCGTTAATGTCTGTCGCGCTTGTCGACGCAGCATAGTCTAATGCTGGAGGTGTTGGTTCCTCCCATTTGAGCAGACAACGGGGAACAATGACATCCGGGGAGAGCCGGAACTTAAGGATTGGGCCTAGTGGATACAAGTACAAAGGTTGCGAGGAAGGAGAAAGGCAAGGAGAAAGTTGAAGTGTGGAGCGAGCTCATTAACACAAGGGAAACAAGAACAGTACAGGAGAAGCTAGGTGGTTCCATGAGCTTGACTTTAGTGGTCGTAGTTCAGAGAGGCGCAGAGTGAATGCACCACGGTCTGTGATGAAAGGTTTGATGTGATTGGCTAGTTCTCTAGCTGACAGTAATACTCCGCAGTAATGCTCCACAGTCTCCTTGTTTGTATAAGCACCGCCATTTAATATATGAATATATAACTGAGTGGATAGACTCTAAATACAATTTATTTATTTATTTATACGAGAAGTTTATCCAAAGCCCTCACATAAAAACCTATCTTTTCTAAGGTCTTTGAGTCTCCTTTCAGATAGGGGCGCAGTCACTTGGAATCTGTCTGAACTGTGTGCATTAAGCGACCACAACAATAGCATTGTGGCATGCACGTGAGAAACCGCCGACCTATAGCACCGTGGACAGCACAGTTCAGACTGGATACTGGCCATGATTTACTAGC
This sequence comes from Sweltsa coloradensis, assembly GCA_024449915.1. Taxonomy (NCBI): domain Eukaryota; kingdom Metazoa; phylum Arthropoda; class Insecta; order Plecoptera; family Chloroperlidae; genus Sweltsa; species Sweltsa coloradensis. The sequence goes on along the minus strand of JAMZAV010004003.1, from coordinate 25,011 downwards.
TTACACCTGCGTAGAATGGGGTTGATTAAGAGCAGCACATTATGTAAACTTAGTGGGAATGGAATAGTGATTACATCGGGGCCAAAAAGTTCAAAGCGGTTCCTCCACGCCGGAACCGTTTTTTAAAGGTCAATTATTGTTCAATGTATCAGCCTTACGTGCGTGATTTGTGGAAGCGACTGTACGACCGGGAGTGAGCTGGCTTCAGCCCGCGCTTTGTTACGTACGACTACCGACAGTCAAGTGTCATGTAGCGCTCCGCGCGTCAAGGCCGGTCGAGTACTTGATAATCAGCTGGTGAGGAAGATAGATACGATATCACGGGCTCCGAGGAAATAGACTATTATTAGATAATTAATATAGATATTAATAGATTATTATTTTTGAGGGAAAACGTGTCCATGAAGTTCACAGTTGTATAGTAGAACTTGAAAAAATTGAACCGGTTTGGAACCGGTTTCCGGGTATCCGAAGTCATCACTAGAATGGAATACAGGACAGGCAGCATCTATTCAACTGTGCAAAGCTGAAAGAGCACGATGGGTGTTACGCAAACCTGATCCAGATTGGTGTCCAGATCACTACTGGGTTGTATCTGTCACGTTACAGATTATACCGATCACAGGACCGGTTCACTATTGTGATTTGTGCACACAACCAAACACCGAGTGATTTGTACTAACCTCGCCTCTCTCACGGATCACCAGATGAGTGATCCAAGTAAGTGATCTGTGATCATGTATTCGTAAGCGGAAAGGTTCAGATCAGAAGTGATCAGATCAGATTTGCTATGAAGGTATGCCAAGGTCGCATAAACAGGAAGGAACAGCACAAGACACATGAACATGACGACATAAATATATCAATGTGGGCATAGGATAAGGAGAACGAAGACTTATCTCCCATTTAGATGGTCCAATGTTTACATCAAACTTCTTTATTGACGGACAAAAGAGAATCAGATTCCTGCATAGGTTAATACAACAATGTCTGCCTTTCATTGATTCTCATGTCCTTGAATTCAAGTAGCTGAATGAAAACATTTACCTTCTAAAGCCTGAATCGGACGGTTCAACGTTTCGTTCAAGATTCTTTTAAATTCAAGTACAAAACAATAAAAATGAGCAAAGACAATAAAATACACAAATACCTCATTTATATTGATCATATTTTGTTCTTGAATTAAAGGGATCTTAAACAAAACATTGAACCGTCTAATTCAGGCTTAAATGGGGCTTTATGGTCGATAGTACCTAAACATGCCCACGCAACTAGAGTCTATAAATACACACTAAGACTCACGCATCATAGATTCCTCCAACAGCTCCGGAAAATCCTCCGCTGGCTTCAGCACGTCTTCTATGTTAATTCTCTTAGAGTCCCCGGACTTCTTGACGCGTAGGTTCACCTGCACCAGCCCCTCCCCCTGGACGCACTGATCTACCAGAGTACGGTGCGACTCTAGCTACAACAAGCACAACGAACCATCATTAGCGGGGGTTCTCAACACATTGTAAGGCGTCGGACGATCAGGCTTTGCCACTGCTCTCCGTTTGTCAAATGAAGGAACAGTTTATAAAAACAAATAAAAAATGAATACGGTACATTTATATTTAGAGTCAAACCAATTAATCACTTAACTGATTTCCAGAGGGAACATTAAATTCAAAATATTTAATACAATTCGGAAGTTACAAAATCCATCCCGATCAAGGTTCGAACCCCGAGTCTTCCACATCCCAGGTAGGTAATATAATGGTAATACAAAATAATGTTTGTTTTGGTCAGTTCAAACTCAAAGGCAACAGATATTTGTTGCAGTACTGTTCCATCCATTCAGATTTATAGGCCTAATGCAACTACAATTCAGAAGTTAAATAGTTACCGTCTCGGTAGTCTAGTTGGCTAAGGCGCCTAGGTTTTCCTGGAATGTGGGAGACTCAGGTTCAAACCCCAATCGGGATGGATTTATTAACTTCTGAATTGTAATAAAAATATTAACAATTCCACCTACGGGAGTGTTTCCCGACCAACCAAATTGAGAAATTAAATTCAAAGTCAGACCAAAATGTCTTGAGAAGCCTGCACGTAGTACTATGTGAAATACAAATAACACTTAGGCATACATGTATAATAGGTACAAACAATACGTAAATAAATATGGAAGTCTAAGCAAGACAGTCCAAGCAAGGATGGGAATCATTACATGAACATATTATGCAAAACTTTGTGCTTTCTACAAAGTAACAGATAAACCGGCTTGGGATGACACTGAGCCCCAAATACAGGGAGAAATGATCATAGAAGGAAGATACTTGTTCCAAAATGTAACACAGATGTAAGAAAACATTCCTTTCTTGGTTCTGTAAACAAGAGTTTTGATTTGGGTGAACAAGTTGTGAATCCATAGCCTAGATATGTTTTTGAATTCAAAGAGCGTTCAAGAAAATACGATGGGAGTAATTAAATAGAACTCTTGTCTGTGCCCCAAATTTGTGCAGAATATGTGGTTATTATTGTATGCCTAAATGCTTGGTAACCAACTCAAACTTACCTAAGCCTACCTCAGTGTTGAAATCAAGCTTACCAACTGTTTATCCTGAAGCCAGAAATCGTACCCTTCCAGTTTGGTTGAGAATCTCTTCTCTAAAATGGTCCTGAGAGTCGCCAGCGGCGCCTGAATGTCGACGTACTGAGTTATCATAGTGTCGAGTGTCTCGCTGTGGAAACAGACAGAAGCTTTAGAGGTGGAACATAGTCGGGTTAGGTAGTAAAATCCAGCTACAGACTACACTTACACACATGCACTAAACTGAAGGAATGACCGACGGAATGCCAGAGGGCATGGACAGAAATGAGAGGGACTCATATCTCTACTGCGGTCTGATTCTGTAAGATCGTTATGGAAGATAACGATCGTTATCCGGCACTTTAGCGACAATTTTGCGTGTCGACTGATTCTGTAAAAATGATATAACGATCGTTACGGTAGCGATCGCTATGATAACGAGAATGAAAAAGGTGTCGCTATGCTATCCACAGCCCCCTATGGCGGCCGTAGCTACTCTCTTACAGAATCAGGTCGATAACGATAATTTATAACGATTGATATTTCATATCAACCGTGATCGCTATCGCTATCATAGCGACTATTTTACAGAATCGCACTGCTGGGCAGCTAGACGTGCGAGCATAAGAAAAGAACAATGTGTTTTGTTTTGTTGAATGAAAGAAGAAAAGAGAAATTAATAAATGGATTTAATTTTTTACATAAACCTAGATGATTTGCAGAATAAATAAATAATAAATAAATTAGTATTTAGTCCACCCACTCACTCACTTATAACTGATTTTCAGTGGGAGACATTAAATTTAAAGCAGACCAAGCCAACCCTGTAGGCGGCAACACCACCGACGAGCAAACAATGACCAGCATATTTAAGTATATAATTAAAGCCGGGATGTCTGGAGGGGGGGGGACACCGCTGACTTCACTCACGTGTTTTTCTTCACCTTCTTCTGTTTCAGGGGCGCGACTTCGGCCGTCTCCTGGTGAATCTCGGCCGCAGCAGCCTCGGCTTCAGCAGCCATCATGGCCTGCCCGACTGGAACACGGAGAAACACTTTAGTAGGCTATAGCACGAACAAGGGTTTGGCAGTAAGTGACTTAAGAAAAACATGGGCGAGAGATCATGATTTGTAACTCCTTTTTCAATACCTGTAGGCTTATGTTTTAGCTAGGGCCTACATCTTTAGGCTATATTATGTGGGTTTTATTTTGGGATTCTAAATATGCTTGCAATTCTTTATTCCGGTTACTATATTTTTTCACACTTATAAAATATTAGGCCTAGGTTTACTTCCTGTTGGCTTTTAATTATCTAGGGTTAATTATGACTTAGGCCTAGGCCTCTATGACTTATGAGAGAATGATTTTCTGTCCCGTGTATTAGAGAAATGACTGAAATTTATGTGAACTGTGTAGGCCCTAACTGGCTACCAAGGCCATCAAATGAATAAATACTAGATACTAGAGTAGTGGAGACTGGACCCTTAAGGCACCCTTTTATAATAATTGTGAAATGTACTTGCAACTGGCTAGCTAAGCTAATAAATAAAGACATTTACATTACTGTTTCTGTATTTTATTGCTCATGTAGGGGCCTATCAGTGCTAGCAATACAGTTGGGCAATGAGAGTTGGGCAACTATGTTGATTGCTTGGCCCCCGCTTAAGGCTACATAAGGTACGACATACACTTTAATGGGGGCTGTTAGGGAGAAAGTAGGAACTTATAAGTATTTTGGGGGTGATGTTGGCAGAGGATTTGGGTTGGGGGGATCAGGTGCAAGAAGTTGTTAAGAAGGGAAATAGGGCTCTGGGATTCGTTATGAGAAATCTAAGAGGGGCCAGCCGGGGAGTTAAAGATCGGGCGTACAAGGTGGTGGTTAGACCTGTCCTGGAGTATGGGGCGGCGGCATGGGATCCGTATAAGCTGGGGGAGGTTTAGGAGGTAGAGAAAGCTCAACGTAGGGCGGCAAGAAGGGTTACGGGGAAGGTTAGGCGGTGGCGGTGGGAGGAGGATGATAAGGGGAATGTAGAGAGGGTATATGACAGTGTCACTGCAATGTTAGGAGAGTTGGGGTGGGAGTCATTAGAGGGAAGAAGAAGGGAGGTTAGGTTGTGCAATATGTACAGGGCGGCTAGGGGAAGTAGGGGATGGGGGGACATCCGCAATAGGCTCCAGAAGGGGTTTTACAGGGGAAGGGGGGATCATTCATGGAAGTTCTGGCGTCAAGTAGGTAGTAAGAACGGATCTGGGTTGGTATGGTTTCTTGGAAAGGACTGTTAGGGAATGGAATGACTTATCTGGGGATATTGTAGCTAGTGGGTCTTTGAGCAAATTTAGATCGAGTTTGTTGAGGGCAGGATTAGATCTGGGGGGAGTGAGTGGTTGCCACCGGGCGGAAGGGCCCATTTGTAACCGTTAAGAAATGTTATTTTACGTTATGTTATACGTAAGGTAAATAGAGTTAAAAACTACAAACCAATAGGCAGAAGCTAAGTTACTGACTACCTACTCCTACCTTCCTCCGCGACCTCCTCTTCAAACTCTGTTATCTCCGGCCCTCCGACCTCGAACACGTCCTCGATTTCCGGCTGCTCGAGCTTAATCCGCTTGTTGGGCACAATCGACATCACCCCCGGCTCCTGGATCTCGATCATCTCCCGGGTCGCCTCATCCAGCTCGTAACTAGGGAAGACGAGACAGGTTCGTTAGGGAAACAGGAACCGATTCTAGGCTAGGGTCACATCCCCAGCCTTCCAATCATATACCGTACTTAGGAAGACGAGACAGGTTCGTTAGGGAAACAGGAACCGATAGCCTTACAATCATATACCGTACTTAGGAAGACGAGACAGGTTCGTTAGGGAAACAGGAACCAATTCTAGGCTAGAGTAGAGTAGAGTAGTTTATTCACCAATCGATACATACATAGTACATATATAGGTTTTGTCAGTTAAGTAATAAAATAAAACAGATACATAGCTCCTACAATGAAGCCAAGGATATAATATTTAAATAAAACAAACATTACCAATGGGTTTACACTTAAATTATACAAAATGATGTAGGCCTAGTAGAATAAATGTAGCACAAACAATATGAGTTAGGTTGATTACAAGAGATATGAATAAGCTGAAAGTTATTTGGATCCAGGTTTCACTGATAAGAATTCATATAGAGAGTAAAAGCTATTGCCTAAAAGGTACTTTTTGAGTTGAGCTTTGAATGTGTCAAGTGAGGGGGATTCTTTGAGGTGGGCAGGAAGTTTGTTGTATATGGTAAGACAAAGGTAGATGGGGCTCTTAGAGTAAAGCTGTGTATTATGTTGGGGAACGTGGATATTGGAAGCAGAACGGGTGGCATGAGAGTGTATAGTGTTGTTTATTGGGAAAAGACTAGGGTTCAAGCGCACAAATATTGCAGCTTGCAGAATTCTGAATTAGTGAGCAAGATAATGTTAGAATTTGATGAGTAGGGAAAATGTTCCTGCATGACTTCCGCCTGGAGGCACCGCACATGATTCGTACTGCTCGCTTTTGTAGGATAAAGACCCGTTCCGCATGTGGGGAGGCACCCCAAAACAAAGGCCATATAAAATATGGGAGTGAATGTGGGCATGATAAACAAGTTTTAGCGTGTGGGGGTTGACTATGCCTTTTAGCCTTCTTATCATGAAGCATCCACTTTTTATTTTGGCACAAACTTTGTCGATGTGAATCGACCAGTCAAGTGACTCAGAGAGCCCGAGGGCCTAAAAACTCAACAGTGCTGGCTCGAGGAATTATCTTTTCCTTTACGCGAATTAGAGGACTGGAGTCTGGTGCATTAGAAGGGGAATGAAAGTTCAAGTACACTGTCTTGGTTGGCTGGAGGGCTAAGAGATTGAGGTCGCAGTAGTGGGCCATTATGGCTGCCTGCTCATTTAAGTCTAACTGTAGAAGGCCCTGCCGTTTCTAGGGGCAGTGAGAAGGTGGCTGGAGTCGTCTACAAATTGGGCTAAAGTGCCTTTAGTAATGTAATTTGGTAAATCATTAATGTATAAAAGAAAGAATGGTGGGCCTAGGATTGTCCCCTGGGGCACACCACTTAGGATAGTTTGAGGTTGTGATATGTGTGAGGACAAAGTGGTCTTATTAATGCTTTGAATTTCTACTACTTGTGTGCGGTCGGATAAAAATGAGGCTACCCACTCATTGGCGATTCCTCTAATTCCGAGTGCTTCTAATTTGCTAAGTAAAATGCTGTGGTCTATTGTATCGAACGCTTTGCTGAGATCATAAAACAGACCGATGGCCTGGTCACCTTGGTCTAGGGAGGCATACAGTGCCGAGAGAAATTGGAAAATAGCAGTGATAGTTGATTTCCCTTTCTGGAAGCCATGCTGGGTGGGTGAGATAACATTATGTTGTGTTAAGAAAGAGGAGAGCCGTTTAAACATGAGTTTTTCGAATATTTTGGAGAATGACGAAATGAGGGAGATGGGTCTGTAGTTATTGGGGTCACTCTTTGCCCCTTTCTTTTTATATAGGGGGATAACCTTGGCGACTTTAAGTTTGGTTGGGAATACGCCTGTAGAGAATGATGTGTTGATGATAAAGGCAAGAGGGTGGGCAATTAGATTCCCGCATTTTGCAAGTAGCGAGCCTGGGACCCCATCCAGGCCAGAAGATGCTTAGAGCTTAGTAGTTTCATTATTTTGGCTACTTCTAACGGGTAGGTAGGTGTCAAGAAAAACGAATTTTCCTGATAGGGTTGGCACATCGCCAGGCATGGTCGATTAGTCGGGGATGGAAGTGCCGGCTATTTATACCAGCTTTGCTAAAGAAGTCATTTAGAAAATTGGAAGTATTATTGGGTTAGATGTTGGTTCACCATTAATGTTGAGAGATAAATTGTTGCAGGGTTTGGGGGGTACTGTCTGTGAGTTGATGATTTGCCACGTTGTTTTAGATTTATTTGTAGACCCAGCAATCTTTCTATCGAAGTGAAAGCGTTTGGCTAGCTTGATGTTGGTAGCATGTGTTTTCTTAAGATTTTTGTAATGGCTTTTCAGTTCAAGATTATTGGGTGCACATTTGCATCTTTGGTGAAGATCGCGGAGCTGTTGAGCTATTATCTTGTGGTTTTGAGAAATCCAGGGACTGGGGATGGGCTTCTTTTGTTTCTGGTATGTAATAGGGAAAGCTGAGTTAAAGTGGTATAGAAAGGATGATATGAATAAATCAAACATGATATTAACGTCGTCAGTAGTAGATAAATTAGACCAGTCTTCCTTGCTGAGAAGTGTTAAAAAGAAATCCATATTGCAGTCACTAAATGAGCGACCGTATTTGAATATGGGAGGGGAAGGGTCGGAGGTGTTGAGTTGCATAACAAGAGCAAAGTGATCTGAGAAATGTATGTTCAATGTTTTGGATGAGCATATAGAGGAATCAATTGAAGTTAGAATGTTGTCGATTAGAGTACTACTGCTCTCCGTAACTCGGCTTGGGAGTGCACAGTGGCAAACGTGTTGTAGGAATGACAAAGGTCCAGAAAATGGGAATGCGCCGCGGAGGAAGTCAGAAGGTCTATGTTAAAATCCCCACAGATAGCAAGTTCAGCTTTGGGGTAGTGTTTAGTAAGAGTTATGAAAACATCTTCTAATTTATCAAGAAACGTTGTGATATTTCCAAGAGGAGATCTGTAGATGGCTATTATTATTACCTGCAGATTGGGTAGGTGCCACAAGCATCCACAGCATTCGAAATCTTTCTCCACTGAGAAGTGAAGAAGATCGGGCAGGGGATCGACTTTGAGATTCGGTTTACTGAGAATTGCCACCCCACCGTGCGAGTGGTGGGATCTACAGTAAACACTGGTATTATTAAAACCAGGAATACAGAAAGTGTTTACGTCCGTAGGCAAAAGCCAATGTTCGGCTAGGCAAACTATACTGGGGGAAAGGTCATTCGCAAGAAGTTCTAGCTCCTCAATTTTGTTGCGAACCGATTGAATGTTTAGAAAAAGAATTCTGAGGCCGCTTATTTCTTTTGATTTACGCAAATTGTCTGACTTTAAGGAAATTTGTTGGGGTTCGGTTGTTACGGGGGCTTTGGTTGAGGCAAACTGATTGGAAAAGACGATTGAGGATGTTTGGGAATAGAGACAAGTTTGTGCTTTAATTTAGCGGTACGCATAAGAGGTGTTCTAAGAGTGGCTTTAGAGTGAGTTAATAATTTGTTTAATGTTTTGTTGATGAGGAGTTCGTTAGCAATGGGAAGAGGATGGGATTGGGTAGATGTCCCATACTGGGCTGTGGTCCCTGATTGGGACGGAAAGCCAGTGGTCTCCAATGCCGGTGCGGCCTGGGCGTCCGTCGATAGATCTTCGTTACCCGGAGCCCCTAACAGGGACTGGCAACCGGCAGTCTCCGACACCGGTATGGCCAAGGCGTCCGTCAATAATTCAGTGCTCCCAGGACCCTCGGGCATGGACAAGCAGCAGGCAGTCTCCGACACCTCGGGACCGGACGGGCAGCTAGCGGTCTCAGACACAAGTGTGTCCTGGGCGTCCGATACTAGTTCTGCGTTACCAGGACCATCGGGCAGGGACAAGCAGCAGGCAGTCTCCAACACAGGTGTATCCTGGGCGTCCGATGCTAGTTCAGCGTTACCAGGACCATCGGGCAGGGACGGGCAGCTGGCGGTCTCAAACACGGGTGTGTCCTTGGCGTCCGCAGATAATTCAGCGTTACCAGGACCCTCGGGCAGGGACGGGCAGCCGGCTATCTCCAACCCTGTTGTGGCCTGGACTTTACCCGGACCATTGGACTGGGCTGGGCTGTCAAATACATTGGAATCCGACAAAAGCTTGGCGGCCTGTGTAGAGGTTACTGGAGCCTCTGATCCTAGTCGGCTTTCAGATGTCTCAGTGCCATTAGTTTTATTTTTTATAGGCCTATAGCAGATTAATATCTGAATGCGAGAACTTGAGAAGTTATTGTAGATTAATCTTCTCACTTCACTCCATTGTAGGCCGTCTAGGCCACTGCCTAGTCTAGGCATGGCCAAGTGATTAATGTTGTAGAATTCACAGAATGAACGGAGACTCCGCAGCGAATCGTTTAGCGCCGCGTATGTTGGTTTTTGTTTGGACAAGTCTTTAGTTATTAGGTTACAGATTAATCTATCTTGTGCGTGAAGGTAAGCCACGCCACCGACACTAACATTCTGTGACTTGAGAAAACCTATTCCTCCAAACTTGGATCTGAATTTCGCTGCAATTCCCGCTGATAGCCTTAGGTCTTTAGCTACGCAGTGTATCAGTGCGTAGTGGGCTGGTGCATCAAATAAGTCACTCTCAATTTCCTGGATTAGCGATTTTTGAGATGGGTTAGTTGTCGCTTGAAATGAGAGGATTCGCTGTGATTCGTTATTGGACTGTCTTGGTTCGGAGGTGGCTTGTTGGGGATTGAGAAATGACATGTTATTGGATATTCTTGAGGCTGAGACGGCTTGTGGGGCGTAGTGGTTTAATCTGCTAGAACATGCCTCTGGCTGCCGGATGTCAGATGGGGATGGGGGGATAGCCTTACAATCATATACCGTACTTAGGAAGACGAGACAGGTTCGTTAGGGAAACAGTAACGGATTCTAGGCTAGGGTCACATCCCCAGCCTTACAATCATATACTTAGGCCTAGATTTAAAACGAGTCTTGAGGAGTGTCAAGAGAGATTGGTTTTAAAGAGAGATTCTGCCACCGAGTGAATAGGCACTAAAAACTTAAGATTGTCAAGAGGGGACCTAAAGGCTAGGCCTAGCCTTTGTGCATGAAATATTCCTTTCCATTACAAATATTTCAGACACAAAGGCCAAAGGTTACCTACCGCCTAGGGCTACCATACTAGGCTGGCCTAGTTTCAATTTGATGGCTGAGAGAGATGTAAAGCTCCAGAGTTTTGAGGAGGAGCCTAATGGTAGGCCTAGCAGGCTTATAAGCACCTAGGGCCTATGCCATTACCATGCTAGCCTCTAGGCAGGCATAGCCATCTTCCACAATCGTAACTGATGAATTAATCTTGAATGCACATGCAATACAGATCCCCGGATCTGTCACCCGATACTGTATTCTACATGTATTTTGTATGTAGGCCTAGGCCTACCGTAGCCTACTGTATTTTAAATGTCCAAATAAACTAAACTAAACTTAACTAAACTTGGCCTACATCCCATGGGCCATAGTTTGTAATGTTCTTGTGAAATATTATAATAAAAACAGCTTATAGCCCATGCCCAAAAAAGCAATACCTAGGCCTAGGCCCTAGGCCTAGGCCTAGCCCTATCTATCAGAAGGCCTATCATGATATTATCATGGATTTTTCTGTAGGCCTAGTTAGGCCCAGGCTTCTATCATGGCCTTATGCAAGGGGTAGGCCTAGGCCTAGACAAAGATGACAAGTAGGCCCTAGTCCTAGGCACCCTTCCAATGAAAATTGTCTAGAGAGCCAAGGCCTAGGCTAGGCCTAGGCCCCTTACCTAGACCAAGCCTAGGCCTCGCCCTACAGCTTGTTTACAAACAGGCATGAATGTAGGCTCGGGCCTAGCCCTAGGCCCTACCCTTATGATTGTTTGGATAGCCCTATCAGATGCCATAAGCTAGGCCTAGGCTACTAGGCCTAGTAGGCCTAGGTCTAGGTTGGAATCTAGGTCAATTAAGCATTTGCCCAGCTTGGGATGACACTGTCTTGGTATCAGTCACATCAAAACCGATAGAAACGAAAACTGTTTTAAAAGTCCGAGCCAAACCGGGAAATATGCGTTAATAGAGGTTATACGGCAAGGGGAAGCAGCGTAGGCCTAGGGCTAGAACTTCCGGTAACAACAAAAACAACCAATTACGTACCGTTCTCCCGTCGGCTGAAGTGTATAAATATGCCGTCCATTTTCGTCGATTTTTAAAACAAATGTTACAGCTTCTTGTTCACCTTCCATTTTATAGAATTACCTAAAATAATGATATTTAACTTGTGCGCAAATTAGAAATCTTGATGACGTCGAAAAACTCAATTATTTTCTTCTTCTTCCTTGCATTTTTGCTAACGGCTTTAGATTCCACTCGAAGCGGCCAGTTAACTTCTAAGCGTCCTAGCCACTGAAAGAGCGGGCTTATTTTAAATAAATAAATTCGTAGTTTTACCACATAGTTACCCACTCGTATTTCTGATTTTCAGTAGGAGACATTAAACCAAAGCGACCAAGCCAACCTTGTAGGCCTCGACGTAATCGACGAGTGAAATAGTAGTACATGAAAATAAGTAAAAGTAAATAATATATCAATCAGTGGTACGGAGAGGAGAGTGCAAACACCCGCCCCGCGGATCAACGCCAGAATCAACAAGGCCGATTAAGAACCACTTTGAATTTATTATGTGCTTCATTGCTAGGACGGCTCCAAAGTCACAGTTTAAAGTTAAAAAACTTCTGCCTTTAGCGGGAATTGAACCCAGGTCCTTCTGCATTGGAAGCAGAGACGATAACCACAAGACCGAGCCACAAAATTGTTGGTTTATTTGGTTTACGAGCACAACCGATAGGTCATAATGCGCCACAGCCTGGAGATGTGGGAAGAAAAAGACAATGCTGAACACATCCAGGCAAAGTCATTGTTTGTGTTGTCTGGGATTCGTCAAGGGGAGAGGGAGGGCTCCTCTACGACGAATGCCGGAGCTCTCCTTAATTTTGGGGAGTGCAATACTCCACTACTATCTATGTTATGCAACATTAATTTTACTACTACCAGTAGTACTATAACTCTTCCACATCCTTGTTTCACTTCTTAATCTTATGTCACCTTCTCCTCCGGGAGTTGTACATGTACCATGTGCACGTCAAGTTGAATTCTACATACCAGCATATGTTGGCGAGATGGTCCTTGTAATGTTGATAAATCAGTTTGTTGGTACAATATTTGAAATTTGGAAATTAATTTTCTTATTCATTTATTTTTACCAAGTTAGTACCTAATAATTTTAAGTACGTACTGTTTTATTGGCTTTTGGCGGTAGGCCTATGTATTAATTGAGAGACTGTATGATGAAAGATGATTATTGATTAGTGACATTATTAGCTTCATATCTACCAACTTAACCGATAGAGGTTGCTCAAACGCAACTCTGATTCAGAAGGTCTCGGGTTCGACACCCGTCACCGACAATCTTGACCGAAAGTTTCTGGGGGGCATTAGCCCCCATTTTTGCCCTGCAGGGAATTTTTTTTAGGGTGTGTTATCAGAAACGTTTTTAAATCACTTTGGAGACCGGTCTACGTTTGTTTTTGTTTGCCAATATTGGGGTAGTAGTTGGGATCGTATGCCTATATTTTACTAATTTTATATTATTCAACATAATTCAACAATGTGCATAAAATCTATCACAAATTAGTCCCGGTATGGCATACCGTCGGTTAGTTTAGTAACGGTATGCATACTGCCCCACTTTAATCCCTGTTGTACAATGAGACAAAGATTGTGGTCCTTTTGCATACAGCGTTATCTTATGATGATGTACATGGAGACTATTTTGAGAGCGAGTAGGATAGTTATGTACATATGTAGAACATTTTAAAAAGGGATCTTGTACCTGGATCTATATCTAGTTTGCATAGGTAAAGACGAAGCCTAAATATCTAGGTAATGTATCTTAGTCAACACGTAGACATCGGCACCATTAGAATTATGTAACCAGCCACGTACGCGTTATATAACTCAACCTTCAAAACAACACGCGAGCTCTTTCATACCTCGTCCCTTATCAAAACCAAAGATCGTTGAGTTGCCCATCCCCTGTCGGGTTTCACATGACAAATCTCATTTTTTATCAAAAACAACAACAGGACATTGACCACGATATATAAATTTATATTGTACAACAGAATATAAATTTTTACACCTTTGATACTGAAAATGAAACAAGCATAATGTCCTTGCACCGCATCCTGTCCTAGTCATGCGATGACATATCATTTTGATGTTATCTTCTTTCACAAACACTTATCTCTAAACAATCTTTCAAACAGGATGCACCTAATAATTCACGACCTTCCAAATGTCATTTAAACTAAAATCAAAAGCTAGAGTTTGACATTGAGGAAAATATATCATAACGATTCTTATCAAATTAGACTTGTATATTATTCGTTAGAACTAGATTTGAAAGAAATATCGTCGTGAGATTGAAACGCCCATCTCTAAAGCACCGACGAATGATGTTTAGATTAGAGAATGATGGTCAGTGGGACGTAGCTCCTGTTTATGTTTTGTGCTGGGTGGTATATAAAGCCCTGGCCTCAGCCCTCACAGCCACAGTATACATCATGGGGAACAAATGCCTTCTACTCGCTCTGGCGTGCATGGTCGTGGTAAGTATTCTTCTTACAGGCTAGTTTTAAAGTATTTATATAAGTAAGCCTTCTGCAGTGTTCACTCATAGACACGTCATATAGACATGCTACATTCTACTTTTACAATATGAAATATAAAATACCCTATGTGCATGAGATCGGAACCAGACAAGTTTATAGTTCCATTATCTATGAATAAACATGGTGATCGCTGATTGCTTACACAATACAAAGTTTTAAATTTATAGCCACCTGAGATTTTAACATTAGGTAAAGTATCCTTGATTAAGACATACCTAGAATCATTTTACCTTGAGAACCCTTTTTAAGGACTGCAATGAGTTTTTGTAAACTTACACTTTGTGTTTGTAATTGATTGTATTATTGTATATTGTACTTTATTTAGTCATTTTGTTGAATGTCCAAACGGCCTTTAGCTTTGATCTTATACCTACGTTATTTTATTGGATGAGCGTAGCGAGCGAAGCGAAGATTCCATTTCACTACACTGGAGAAAAAAATCCGGAATGTTTTTTTTCTGTTTGTATTATTGTGCGTTTGTTAACACGATTCCGGCTAAACCGATACTCCAATTGCAATAAAATTTTATGGGGGCCTTCGAAATCTCTGAACTTAGAACTGCCACGTTTTTGAGCGCAATCGGAAAATTATTTCTTATGAAAATCGCAATTTTACGATTTTTTCGATTTAAAAAAAATTTCTTCGACTTATAACACCTACATGCTTAATCCGATTTTAATGATTTTTTCACAGAACCTTAATTTCATGAATTAAGATATTCGTGTGAAATTTAGCGCAATCAAAAAATTATTTCTCATGAAAATCGAAATTTTACATGTTTTTTCTTTTTTAAAACAATTCTTTGACTTATAACACCAACATGCTTTATCCTATTGCAATGATTTTTTCACAGAACCTTAATTTTATAAATTAATATATTCGTGTAAAATTTGAGCGCAATCGAATAATTATTTCTTATGAAAATCGCAATTTTACGATTTTTTATTTTATTTAATTTAATTAAAACAAAATTTCGACTTAGTAATAATTTTTTCACAGAACAACAGAAAATCCACATAACACATGGCAGCTCAATGCACTAATTACGCTCATCCAACAACGCGGCGGGACTTAAGCGTTTTCCTAGTTTTATTACATTACTGTGACCCACTGATACTGATATGCACTGCCTTTGGGCTTGGTGGGATAATGTACGATATATGTGTGTTTCAATGTTTGTATTTGACGTTTTTCTACATAATGATAATAAATAATAAATAATACTTAATAATAAAAAAAGAGTAGGGCATAACCAATACTGTTTATTAGGTTAAGAATCCAAAGGATGTGTTTGTCTAATGTTCTTGCATCAACAGGTTGCCGGTGTGAACGCAGAGAGCGAACCCATCTCATCTACCGCGGCGGAGAAGACCACCGAACCAACCAAGGCTCCGGTAAGACACACCTCTTGTACTACATAGGTAATAATATTCACTCAAGCCAGTTTTAATAAAGAATTTAAATCAAGGATGGCATTTTGAATTTAATTTACAAATTTCAAGTTTATTTTTGTATTAAAAAAAGAAACATTTTTATTATTTCCATATTATTGAAGATTGTTCTGGGTGACAGTAATCATCGACAACTTAAGTAGATCCATGAGCATTGATCATATAGGCTATGATTCATAGCTCAAATTGTGTCGGATTTTAACCAAGATAAGCAAGTATTTGAGAAGTACCATACTGTATTTATGACATTGTCACATTTTATTATTTATTGATGGTCTGTTGGGTTAGTTGTCGACGTTTCAAAGCGACAGAACAGCTCGATCAATAAATATGTCATGTTAACGAGTCGCGGGACACTTCAAAGTTTTACCGCATTTGTGTTTAAAACAGTGAAATTAGTTAGAGAAAGTTTGAAAAATTAGTTACGGTACAGGATCCATTATCTGTTCAAAATGGGGAACTGTTAGATCAAAAACAATATGGTGAATTGGGTGAGATTTAAAACACATCCACTTGCTCATAATAATAGAATAGTTCAAGTCACGGGTGCGATACAGACAAACACCAGAAAACATGAAAAATGTCTTTTAAAATGTTTATTAAAAAACTTAAATTAAACAATTTGTACATCAAATTCAAATTGTGTAGAAATAATAACAACATACTCACTTGTTTAAAAACTTCAGCTAGAATCTCAGAAATAATGTTGTCACTTCCGTAGGTTGCCGAGGTTAAGGCAACCAGTGATGTGAGCGCAGCGCCTTCTAAAGATAATCAAACCCCACCGCCAGCAGAACCAACAAAGACTCCGGTTAGTAACTTGTGTCAGAACCAAAAGGTTGTTCCTGTAGGTAGTGTAAGAATTCGGGATGAGCTTAGGCATTTGAAACTTTCTAGTGTGGAAAATGTCTATCGGCTGGTTAGACTGGAGAAGGGTTGACGGGTTGGGAAAGCTCTAAGAACATAAATCCCAGCCCTAGAAGGGTCGACGGGTGTTGTTCTCTTTGCTTTCCCAACCTGTCAACCCTTCTTCAGTCTAGGCATTTGAAACTTAATCACCCGGCACAAAAACTGGAAAAAAAATTGTTGATAATTAAAAGAAAGAACATAAAAACCAAAATTCTCATTCATTCAACCAACAAAGACTCCGGTTAGCAACACAGTTAAAAGTCAAAAGTGAAGAATGTTGTTCAAATTTCTTTGACCAATCTATATTTATTTACCTTATGCGGGGCACACATTAATAATTAATTAAGAATCCTTTTTTATTTTTTATTCATTTAGGATTTTTTTAAGTTGGGTCACCATCTTTCTTTGCAGGAGAATGATGACATTTACTTAACTGTAGTTCATTATTGTGTCTGCATCTATGTAAAGTAATTAGATTTATTTAGTTGTCCTCCTTTGTAAATCAGTTTTTTAATCTAACTGAATGGGATAGAAAGAAAGAAATAAAGAAAGAAAGAAAGAAAGAAAGAAAGAAAGAAAGAAATAAAGAACAAAAGAAAAATAAAACATTGGTGGGAGGGGCACAAATCCAGCAGTGGCAAATAAAAAAAATTCATAAGGGGGAGGGGTTCAACCAATTAATTCACAGATGTACTGAAGGCTAAGTGGGGGATCTGGAGGGCTAGCCCCTCTAGAAATGTTTTCTCCTTCAAGGTCATTTTGGTGAAAATCTGTGCATTTTAAAGCATTGCAATGACTAATTTTTGTCTACTATAATGCTCTTTTTAACTGAAAAAAATTCTCTAAAAATTTTCTCCTTTGAGGTCATTTTTGTGAAAAACTGTGCTTTTAAAAGGATGACCAACAGTGGGTTGTTAATTGGGAAAACAAGGAAATTATTGGGGGGCTGCATGCCCCCCCCCCAAAAAAAAAATAAAAATCCTAGTGATGCCACTGTTTCTTTGACATACTAGTTTATTAACATTGGCTCAACTAATACTATTTGGTATCCCTTTAAGCCCCTAAAACACCGAGCTTGAGCCCGCGAGCTCAGTTTGTCGCTGAGGAAAGATTCTATTCTCACCGGTATGAATGAGCAAACCGACCAATCACATCCACACATATAGAACAAGTTTTGAAGTGTGATATTAGTTTTTTGAAAGGCCAGTTCAGCTCACAGTGCCACCACTGTTCAAACTCGTACTACGGGCTTTAGTCTCATAATCTACTTGCCCATGTTGATAGAATGCCTATATCAGGTGTGGGATAGGATTCACTTTCGAGAAGTGATGGTGGCTGCAGAATTTATTTAGAAACAGAGAAGGATAAACAAAACACAGAAAAACACAAGACTTTCGACACGAGGTCTATGGAGAGCTCAGTGCTGTACTTTTATATCTCTATCAATTAATATGGCAGCCACTATCACTTGGCAAGTCTAGCATCTGTGTGGATTGCTAGGGGTCTAGCCCCAGACGCCGGAGGCAATTTTTTGGGAGTATTATTGCCCTCGAGATGGCCTTAGACGGGATCTGAGAAATTTTTTTGGGGCATTATTATTGCCCTTGAGATTTTGAAAGGAATAAGTGTAAATTGACGCATTATTGATTAACATTACCGGTACACGTCACTTGTCACTTATGTTATGAGATGAGATGGGAATCCAGAGGTGGGGATTTAGCCATCTCCGGTAGGGATACCTTTCAGTAAAACAGAGCCAGGGATGAAATTACCAGAGGGGGGGAATCCCCCCCACCCCCCGTCAATTTGCAACCTGAGCTGATGGATAACTAATAGTATGCATATCTGTTAATTTATTATATTGCTTGAATGACTGCTACTGTCACATCAACAGGCTGCAGGGGGCAAAGAGGTGAGCAGCACTGTAGCGTCAACCAACACCAGCAGTGCCAACTCTACAAAGAAGATTAACTACACTGTAAGTATTCTACAACATTTCAAACTAAACTGTTTGTTCGGTGGCTAAGGCAGAGCGTCGCCCAATCACGGCCAAAACACACGCCACGGTATATACGGTTTGTTTCTGGTTATTTATCAATTGCTACACTACAAAACTAGGTAACTGCAAAAAGTTTGTTCTTAACAAAACGCATCCTCAAAGTTTTGGCAGTTTTGAAACAAAATTATACGTTGTACACAAAAAATACATTGTTCTTGAGAAAGAGCAGAAATTTCTCGAGGTAATGAATGACATATCTTAAACGTGTGTAACAATTGATAAATAACCAGAAACAAATAATACATACTGTGGCATGTGTTTTGGTCGTGAACGGGCGACACTTGGCCTTAAGTCTCCAACTCGAGCAAGTGGGAGACCTGGGTTTAATTCCTGGTCGAGTTGGATTTTTTTATTTTTGTATTGTATTGAATATTAATACATAATAGTATTAAGCACAGCCTGAAAGGGTGAAAGGCACAGCACAACATTTACCTGCACTTGATGACTACGGTGTGTAGCCGTGCCTTTCTGGGACTAAAAAACACCAAGCTATAGTATTAGGCCTACAGAAACCAAATTAAAACTGACTAGCTACACAAAAAACAAAATTCAAGACACATAACCGAATGTGTAGTACACACTAGCCTAGTAAAATAAAAAAAAAGTAATATCTCCTACAAGCTTTTGACAATTTTTTTTATAAACATACTGTAGTAGGGCCTAGGTAAATCTTTTTTTTTCAATTAAAACATAATAAAAAATAAAAGACAAAATGTATGAATTGAAAGATGTGGAACAGCAAGGAGGAGACTGGAATGTGGTAGAAGGACAGAAGAAGATGGAGAGGCCTATCTTCAATGCCGACCCAATGCAGAGCTGGACGTGCAACAAATAATATGATTACTGTATTTACTCAATCAATCAATCATAGACCTCCATTGAGTAATGACCACACCCTACTTTGACCACTCATATTTTGAACAGTAGCATGTAAATATTATTGACAAATGGCTTCACATAATGACCGCCCCCCACTCTTTTAACTTGATAATTTTAAATATACGGTACAGTCTAACTTGCATAAATACTTCCTACTAGGGATGCACATCAATACTTTTTTCATTATCGATTATCAAAATACTAGTAATGTCATTATCGAATCGATATCACCAACACAGCCTGTTCCGACCTATAAGTGGAACCACAAGTGTGGCAAGTGTAACTCAAAACAATCACGTTCCGTTTGCTGCCTGGCTGTCTTCGATGTCATGTGTTTGGCTTCCGTTATCAACTGACAGATAATTTCCAAACATAAATATTGTAAGTGACACCATCAGCCCAGCCAGTGCATGGCACAACGTGAGATAATTTCCGTCTTCGGAGTTTAGTTCGAGCCACTATTGACGAATTATTCAATATTTTGATAATTGATAATGAATTTTGGTTATCGATTATAGAAATTATATTCGTTATACTTATTGATTATCGATCGATAAAATATCCATTATCGTGTGCATCGCTACTTAAATAAATAAATAAATAAATAAATAAATTGTATTTAGAGTCTACCCACTCAGTTATATAACTGATTTTCAGTGGGGGACAGTAAACCAAAGTGACCAAGCCAACCCTGTAGGCTCCGACGCAATCGACGAGTGACCAAAGATCGATATTTTTAATAAGAAATATAGCAATCAGTTGTATGGACAGTTCGAACACCCGCGGATCAACGCCAGAATCAACAAGGCCTATTTAGAACAACTCTGAATTTATTATGTGCTTCGTTGCTAGGACGGCTCCAAAGTCACCGTTTACAAACTCCTAAGACAAGAACTGATGGACTTAAGTCCAAATCAGAAGTTAAAAAACTTCTGACTTTGGTGGGAATCGAACCCGGGACCTTCTGCATTGGAAGCAGATACGCTAACCACAAGACCAACGAGCCGCACAACTTCCCACACATGATTTCCCCCACCCAACTAATGCCCCCTTTGTTTCCTCCCAGTGGAAGGAGACCATCGCTTGCTGCCCAATCCCCGACCTGTTCACCAAGGATTCCCGCAGGAGTTTCTGGCTCAAGCAGAAGGCAGAGAAGGCCAACAAGACGGCCGCCAACATGACGGCAGACAACATGATGGCCGAGGGGGACGCCACGGCAGACAACGCTACCAAGGTCGCGAATCACAAGAACAGAGGGGTGAGTGTTTAATTTGAGACTCTGTAAGGGATGGAAATATAAATATTTAAAGGTATTTTAGATCTTGTTTTTGGACTAGATTCAAATTAAAAATATGCTACAAAAAGTGAATTAACCATTAACCAGAAACCTATATGAATTTTAGACTGTTTTCTTTTTCTTTTCACATTCCTAGCTTAAAAATTTAATTCCAAAGAATTTTTTTTTATATTACTGTATGTTTAAGTAAAATAACAATTTGTTAAACATTATAAAAATTTAGTGTTTGTGGTTGGGGAAAGAAGAAAGGAGACCAACAGCTTACCTTAAACGAGACTGGCAGCTGCGTGAAACTGGCTGGTTAACATAAATATTTACGAAACAAGATACACAATGTCGTACGTTTCGGCCAACGCGGCCTTGGTCACCGACATCTTGTTTTGTAAATATTTATGTTTATCAGCCAGTTCAACGCAGCTGCCCGTCTTGTTTAAGGTAGGCCTAAGCTGTTGGTCTCATTTCTTCTTTCCCCAACCACAAACACTAACCTAGCCGATAGGTATTCTATCACAACCAACAGTATCAACATTAAGTGTGATACACAATAGAAAAACTAGTTTCAAAGCGCATCCTTATTCTATCAAAGGAGGTTAACACACAGAGTGTTGATGGGGACCTAACTGTACTGCACCTGTCGCTAACGACCTGTTTGTTTGTTCCAGTGCACCGCGGAGTACTTCGCAAAGTACCTGAACCTGGTAAGTCATGTACACTCATACCTGTTGCTCTTGCAATAAACAATCTAACTTTTATCAGTGTTGTAAACAAATTTTTAAAAAGTAATTCATTTTGTATCTAAGAGGAAATGGGCACATTTGGCCTTTCGGTTCTGTAAGGAAGTATCCGATTAACTTTGCAAAGTTGTCAATAAAGCATAGGCCTACATGCCATGCTGAAAAATCTTGTCAAGATCCTGACAAGAACTTGTTTGAAGAGAAACAAGATCTTGACAAGAACTTGTAAGATGTCAAACTTAACTGCCACCTGGTGGTAGCATCTTGAACAGTTATGGCCGCAAACAACCCAAGCCTACATTTGTGCTGTCTCATTGTTTTAGATTATTTTGAACTAGAGTAGACAGTTGATCAATAGACCTGGTCTACATGGTAGGCAAAGGCCACATACACATAAATAGCATAGCTGCCATTGTCTTGTACTGTAGACCTCTGGCTATGTGAGTATTTACAACCACTAACTGTAGCAGGCCTAGATGACAGTTGACTAAAAGTCTCTTTAGGCTGGACAGCCTTGCAGTCATAGATTTTTATTTATTTACAAATTAAGCCTTAATTTGTCAGGAAAAATTCACGAATATAGGGTGTAGCCCAGAGTTGCCACCAAGTAATTATTTTTATCCTTGGGAGATACTTCAAAAATCCTGAGAAATCGAAAATTTTGTGTATTTATTACTTGAAGGAATTACTATTGACATTTTCAGGATTCCATAGAATAAACGTTATGCCGGATTGAATTTTGAGAATTTAACTAACATTACACACGAGCATGGGCCTTAGAATCAGAATTTTCTTAGAATTTGTATCAACCTTTTAGTTTTTGCCACTGTGTCTATACTCACTGTGTCTATTATGGGTTGGTAGGAATTCCTGAGATTTTACCAAACATCCTGGAATCCTTGAGACACCTTAAAAATCCTTGAAAAAGGGTTAAATCCTTGAAAGTGGCAACCCTGGTGTAGCCTACTAGTCAATTTTAGACTTTTTAATCAAAATTAAAATTCGTGAAAAGTGAAATCTAATTTATTTTTTATAAATTAGACCTATTATAAAACACATTTTTGAAATGTGTTCCATACTGTAGAGCCCTAAATTTCCACTTTCGTGATATATGTTCAACATTTCAGTGTCAGTCAGCCGAGCGAACAGGGATGAGGCTAAAACGCATGTCCTACACTCTCTTGTCGTAACAGTAGGCCTACCCAAGTTCAATGTTTTGAATCCCAGAACAGTTTTACAACCATAATTAAAATTGGTCAGCACTCTAGGCAAGTAAGAGTTTTTATATTTATACAGATCAATTCTTGCCGTAGGAGGATAAAACAAATAAGTATTTCTTGCCCAGCAGGCACATTAAAAGAAATTAGCTGCAAAACATCTGGGTAATCGACCCCATTGGTTAAATAAAACCATGGAGTATCGATAAGCAACTCCGCATCCTAAAGTTCCAGCAGCATTGATCAGAAAATCAGCACAATTTATTACACACAAGAACTTTTACCTACCGGTTATTATTTTGTGTGCACTTTTGTACTTAACCCCATGAACACACCCATTTTAAGACAATCCGTGGCCCCATATACACCAGGAAATCCAAAAAATATAAAAAAATCACCCCCCCCCCCCCCTATTTTTGAACTTAAATTTGTGATTTTGTTGTTCTTACCATTTGCACTTGCTTTTGAAATATTTTTCAAAGCAGAACTTGATGTAGAGCCCTACTTTGCTACTTTCTCACGTGTTTTGGCTATGTTCAGGACTAGGCCTGTCTTGTCCATAATCTGTCACACCCCAACAATCACTTTCACTCCCACTTCCTGACTTGTCACTACCTATTGTCCTGCACCGATTCCTCACCATCACTTGAAAAATAATCATGCTTTGAACTACTAGATACACTCACTTCACTTTCTGTGCTGTCTAATAAAAGATTAGTGATAGAAACATAATTAATTCTGTAATTTTTAACTCAAAGCGTAGCCATTTTGGAAACACTTGTTGACACTTCCAGCTATCAAAAAAATTACTGTAGGTAGTGACCCTCCAAGAAACGAGAACACAACTCTAGTTAGTGCTGCTATCTAACGGCAACCTACTTGAACTACTTCAGTCAAGCTTTTGGCGGGAATATGAACGTGAAGCTGGCGGGAGACTTTGAAATGTGCACGACGCACTACGTGAGCGTCATGTGTATGGGAGGACGCGCGTCCTCATGACGCACCCGTATGCGTCACGTGTGTTCATGTGGTTAAGCAGGGATGAAAAATTACCGTAAAATAGTGATTGGGCAGGTCAAATTTTCTTTTTTTAAAGTTGGCTAGCATCTTGTTTGGCTGGAACTGTTCATGAGTGTAAAACATCGGCTGCTGTAATTAAAATTCGGACTTGAGTGCTTTCAAATCCTAACAAGCCATAGATAATATTGCGTAAATTATTCCTAAGGATCCAAAGGCTTCCTTGGGATAGGTACTACAGTAGAAACATAGGCTTACGGACTATCTATTTAATTCTTATAAAACATTTAAGACTTTCGCGGACCGAATGTTATTAAAAAAGATGTGAACCACAATGGTTCCAAAATGTTGAACGCACCCACGAGTAAGTGCAAACAGGCGGCACGGCAAAATGTCCTGTTTCACCTATTTTAATATTTAATTCTTGTTTTCGTCATCAAATTGTTTTTGTAATTGGACTGGCTAAAGAAGGATAGGTAATGGCACCCTATGAACCAATTTTAAAGTATTGTTATAAATTATATTTGGAATGTAAGTTTTCTGTCTGGGCATGCTAAATTTTCTCCAGCTCCAGCATGCTTGTTTAGTTAGTTGACCCCTTTGTTAATCAGTTTTTTGTACAGTGGTAAAGGTTTTAAATAAATAAATAAAATATAGGTTAAATAAACAAATAAATAAATAAGCGAGATGTGTTTTCAGTTGAACGCTAGCGGAGTATTGGACATCGCAGCGTTCCAGCTTCACCTTGACGCAGTGGAGAAGAACAACACTAAGTGGACCGGAGTTCTCAAAGATGGCCTCACCGCGTGCCTCAACCCAGACAGCACCGGTACGTAGCATTCCGTGTGAACCAGTAAGGTGAAATAAATAAATTTGGTAGGAGTCTAGGCCTATAGGCCTAGGTAACTGATTTTCAGTGGGGAACATTAAACCAAAGCGACAAAGCCAACCCTGTTGGCCCCGGCACAATCGACGAGTGAGCGATAATAACCAACCAAAGATCGATATTTTTAACAGGAAATATAGCAATTAGTGGTATGGACAGTACAAACACTCGCGGATCAACGCCAGAATCAACAAGGCCGATTCAGAACAACTTAGCCTCGTTGCTAGGATGGGTCCAAAGTCACTGTTTACAAATTCCTAAGACAAGAACTGATGGACATAAGTCTAAAAATTTCTGCCTATATCAGGAATCTAACCCTGGACCTTCTGCATTGAAAGCAGAGACGCTGACCACAAGACAAACGAGTCACACTAGACTCTAGAGTCTACAGTTCATTAGTGGGAATAATTCAGAAATAATTTATAATATTTAAAACCCGCCAGAGTCCAGATTGACCCCTGGTCTCCCGTACAACTTCTGAATTGATTCCGCAAACTTTAAAGTTGCAATTTTTCGGTATAGTCAAGTTATT